>NCQV01063769.1:0-10812 GCA_002740545.1 Lophocereus schottii
ATATATATATCAAAAAGGGGGCCAAGCCCCTTCTCTATCACGGCAAACACGAAAAAAGGCGGTTTCTTAAAACCTCAGCCCCGACCTCCCCGGCAACCACCAAGCAAGACAGAGAGAGAAAGAAAGAGAGAGAGAGAGGGTGACAGGTGGCACCAGTCAGGCAGTGACGAAGACGACACCGGCGATCGTCCGTGACCTCCCTCGCGGCACCACGACAGAGAAAGAGAGAGAGATTGAGCAAAAGAGTAAGGAAACGATAGGGGTTCGAGGCTGGCGCGACCCACGTTAGCGACCGTCGCAACTATGGCTGACAACCAGGTGGCAGTTGAGCACGACTCCGACGACCACCAGTAGTGGCAATTAAAGGGGGCAGAAACTAGATCGGGCAAGGATGATTAGAACTGGGCTGTAAAAATGGGTCGAATTGGGTCCGTTTTTACAATGGTTAAGCGTGGATTGGGGTCCGTTCGTGTGGTCAAGGAGCAAGGAGTCAAAGATATGAGTTTTTATACACCTAAGTTCGAGCCTAAAGCCCTTTGAACGAATCCCTAATTTGGAATTGAGGTGGGTGTTTCTCGCCTTCTAAGTATAAGTAAATTCGAAAAGATTTTATCCCTCAAATAATGCTGCATACTAGTTATGATCAGTAGATTAAATGAGAACATAATGACTGATTTTGCTTGTTTCATTTCGACTGAGATTGGCATGAGTTGTGCATGTTTAGTTGCTGTCAAAAACTCCTAGTACGGAACTGATTTCCATGCCTACGATTAGTTTAGTTAATTCATGCCTAAAAGTTACTTTGAAATAACCTAATGATGCTTCGAATCGATAGAGGTTAGTGTAGTTAACTAACGCTTGAAAATGGCTTCGAATCGATATATATTAGTTTAGTTAATACATGCATGTAAGTAGCTTCGCAATAATATCGAATACTTCGAATAGATGCCCGTTAAGTTAACTGATTTATGCTTGAGAATGACTTTGAAATAAACTAAGAATGCCTATATTCGACACATGCTAGTTAGGTTAGTTCGTGTCTAAAAGTAGCCTTGAAATGACCTAAGCACGCTTAAAATCGATGCATGTTAAGTAAGTTAACTCATGTTTAATAGCAGTCCTTGAAACGAACTAATAACCTTAGTTAGTTAAAATAGATAGGTCAGCCTAACGCGGCTAAACTACGCTTTAAAAATGACACGAATTGGGCATGTCTATTGCTTTGAATCGATGCTTGTTAAGTTAACTAAAGTTATGCTTTGAAAATGGCATGTTTAGTTGATTAGTTATGCTTTGAAAATGGCTTGTTAAGTTAAGTGAAGTTATGCTTTCAAAATGGCATGTTTAGTTGGTTAGTTATGCTTTGAAAATGGCATGTTAGTTGTTTAGTTATGCTTTGAAAATGACATGTTTAGTTGATTAGTTATGCTTTGAAAATGACATGTATAGTTGGTTAGCTATGTTTTGAAGATGACATGAGTATGACATGCTTATTTCCTAAACGTGAATTATGAATGCAAGCTAGCTTCATACCTTGCAAGTTCATCTCATTTCGTCGCATACTTTACTTAAGTTAAGGATATGTATATGTTTATATATGCTTGATGTAGTGCACCGCCGGATGGTGCTACTTGCTCAGGTAAGTGCATAAGCCCTATTGCACATTTCTTTATAAGCTTTCATGATAATATGCTATGGTTATAGAATTGGAAACTGAGATGGTAGTCGGATGGCTAGAGGCTGAATTAGTAAGAGTTTTAAGGTCCTTTGTGGTCGGTGTTGTGTGAGAAGGGAGCCTGGGTTGTGTTTAATCACAATTGTGTGGATTACGAGGCCATGTGTGGGTTATTTTGCTGAGTTGATTATGAAGTGTTTGGATATGCTACGTGCAAACTCCCGTCACCTTTCATGTCATTAAGTTTCATCTTACGAGTAAGGCAGTGTTTGAAAAAGAAAGTTTTCATGGTTGTAACTAATAGTAGCCATAACTATTAGCAATCGAAGGCCTATTTTAAATATACGAATACAGTTTTGGGAGTAAACTTGTTTGAACGGGGGAATCCCTAAGGAATTTAAATAAAAAGAGAGTGCGATGTATGAAAAAGAATTTCGTTGTGAAAGGCAGCAAACTTATTAGACGTTATGGCCTATACGCTCTAAATTGGCTAAGATAATGTGCTTTGGACAATATGATATGAATGGCGTTAGCCTAGGGGATAAGTCCTGGTACTGTAAAACCCTAGAAGACCTTAATGAGGGTAATGGTCCAATATGTTATATGTGGTTGTCCCGAGGGTAAAAGCTTAGGCATGAGCATTAGGTCTCACTGTGGGGCTTGATAATAGATCTTACCCAATCAGCACCTTGTAATGATCTATGCAGATGTATTTTTCTAATAAGCAGAGAAAAGTTGTTGGCATTTTGCTATTTTAAGTATTTCAGAAGAAAGAAAGTTTCAAGGGCCATTAAGAGCCAGATAAATGAAATGTGAAAAGTTCATAAGGGTCATTATGCGACCAATACGAAAGAGATTTCTTATAAAGAGAGTGAGCCTCAACGAGGCTAAGAAAAGAAAGCTTTTATGGGCCTCAAGAGGCTAAGCAAAGTGTTTTTAAGAAAAGAAGGAAAGCTTTCTACGCATGTTCTGTGCATTTCTTATGAACAAAATGCGAATGAGATTTGGAATGTGGGTACCCTATGAATAGCCTATGAATGAGATTTCAAGTAAGGCTAAGTAAAGTGCTTTCACAAAAATGAAAGATTTCGATGTACGCCCCATGCACATCTTATGAATGAGCAAGTATAGTCTGAACGGAATCTCGAACATAGCATGGCCATATCCTGTGATGCATCAAGCGTATGAGTCTAAATGTGCATGTTTTGTGAAAGAAAGTTCTGTGCTTAGCCCTTGATGGTTGCTTATGTTTTCAAGTGCTTGTTAATAAAAAAGTTTGGCCATTGAGGGACCTAGAAATGAGTTTGTTTGGCTAGAATGAGGTTCATGGGTAATGAACTGCTCTTGAAGACTTTGATTGCCGAATATGATAATAATACATTAACACATGATATATGGCTATTAAAGGCACTATTGCCTGCAATGGTTGTGGTTTTAAAGGGTTGGGGAATACTCACTGAGCGTGTGATTGCTCATCCCATTACTCTTTCTCCTTTTTCCCTAGGTTTGCATAATGACAAGTAGAAGCCAAGTCACTTATGCTAAGATGGATTTTATTCTTGCTTGCAAGGTGTCATGTGCATCCATTTGAAGGGATCTTACGTGTTTAACAAAGTCATGTAATGTATTCCTAGAATTGTAAATGTTTATAAACAAGTATTCTAGTTCATGTAGTGTATTCGGTTTAGAAGTCACTTTGTACGACCATGGGCGCCAACCATCTAATTTGTCAGTTGTCCTTTTAGCTAAAATGAGTTACTTTTGGGATGTAAGCCCCAGTACTCTGATTGTGTGAACCGTTGAGTTATATCTTTTACTTCTCCTATATTAATGAGCTATATTGTTTGATGTACTCCGAGCGAGTTGCTCATTGAGTTATGAACTCCAACTTGTAGCCGTTGAGCTTATTTAAAATGTTTTACGCTTCCGTTGATGCCAGGGGTTATTGTAAGGCTTTTAGCTTGAAAACGGTCAGTTTTAGGGAAAACTCTATCTATTTTGCCTCGGAATTTAAGTAAAAAGTTCGAAAACATAATGCTCATGGCTGTAAGGGGCTGGGGGTGTTACATTGATTGTATCAGAGCAAGGTCCTGTGAACATAGGCTGCGACCTGAGTCTTGCATATCATATAGTTGCCTAGGAATGAGTTCACAATGATGTGATATATGCCTGCTTTTTATGCAAATGTAAGTTTTACATAAACGTTAGTGTATTTAGTTAGTGGTGTGCGACTTGAGTGAGCTGATGGGTTGGATGAAGGAACCAATTGCTAAGAGTATAAGCCAAATAACTTGTATTCTCATGAATGAGTTAAGTGTTAGCTTAATTAAAAGTTGTTTCGCTTATATGCCTTGGTGATTTTAATCGAAAATTTAAAGAACATATGATTTGAAATCAAATGATTGGAAAGCCTTAACTCTAAGCTCATCTTTGTCCCTAAAGTACGATTTGCTCTTTGGGCCCCATAATGGATTGAGCAGACATACTCAAAGGTTGGTAGAGAGAGAGCTAGAAGCAGTTAAACTATTTTCTTTTAAAAACCTAAAGATCTTGAAAGTCAAAGTCTTTCGATTATGAGTTAGGGTTGTGCCTTCGCATTAGAAACCTTTCTAATTGTTTGGTTGACTCTTATTATTGTAACTGAAAATGCTTGGGTTAGCCCTACGAGCTTAACTCTCTGTGTGCAATGAAATGATTTTGAGTATCCACATGCTAAGGTATATGCATTATCGGATGTATTACTGATGATTTGTTGCAAGTGATTAGAGGCAACTTTCTATGACTGGAAACCTCACTAGGTGATATCCTCTATACGTGAATTTGGAATTGTAAGAAATTAAATGAGAGTTCGATGTGCTTGGATAGAAAGTAAGCAATGATAGTGTATTTCTTTTGACCATTGTATGGAAATTATCCTCATTGTCTAGCGCAATGCTTGTTGCCACCTGTACAATGCTCTTGTTAACCTATGTGAAATTGGTAGTGTCCGAGCTATATCAAACCCCAATACACCTAGAAAGGGCAAGGGAGAAAGGACCTAGCAGACTTTGGAATTGTTACCCCACATTCATCACTTCATTACCTCCTAGGACGATAATCTATGCCTTCCCAACACGTTATTAAGTACAAGCACCAAGCATAGAAGCAAGGATGCCTATAGTAGAAAGTAGAACTTTCCCATATATACTAGGAGTTCCTCGGACCTCCATAAGTACCTGTGAGACAAATGCGTCACAAAACCTCAATGTATATCTGTAAGGCCAATAGTGCTGTCGTTCTTGCCCCCTGTAAGCTTATTGATGACTAACTTTAAATAGTTGGGACAAATCTCGAGGCATAACTTCAACCTTAGGTTTTAAATGAGGGGTGCATTTATGTATACTTGCCTAGATCTCTTTTCGTAAGACACTAATGTGAGTCTATGTGTTTTGAAGCATGAGCAGAATGTTATGCAAGGTATAAACGTCATGGGAGCCTGTATAATTGCTTAGGAACACTATGCACGGTTATTCAAGAGTCTTGTGAATGATTTGCTTAGTAAATGCATATCTTGGTATTTGCCTGACTTAAATTAGTTTAGTATGTGACTTAGTTATCCAGATGATTTAAATTTTATAGTTCATGGCATGACATGACCTCTAACTCATTGTTTGCATTCTGTGAATTCTATGATTCCATGTTATAGCTAAGTAGCTGCATATGCCCATATTTGAAGCATGATGAGATGCTCCTAGAAACATGCGTTCATATATTCTTGCCCTTATATGTTTGACCAGAGTAGCGTAGCGGAAGCATGGTGCGCCCATAACCACAGGCTCAGGATTCATCTAGGAGCATAACCATTCATTTGTATGAATTTATGACTTAAGAGTTAATCAGCTCCCACTAGGGACCTTAGGAAAGTCTCCCTCATCAAAAAACCATCGATTTAGATTCTTACCTTGGAGTTTCCTTCCCAAATTGTTCCTATCAATATGTATTGCTGGTTCATCTTACATGTGATTCTTAACCCTTGGTGTGTTCTGTGATTGACTCTACGTGATGCCAATGTGATTTCAAATGCCACTTCGGGTACCTTCATTGCCGATATGGCGTAATTTGATGTCTGCTATCTTAGTGTGGCATGGTAACTTTCTAGTAAATGATTTAACCTTAGATTGACCTAATATCTTCATGCTTTTGAATGAACCTGATTAAGTTAAACCTCCTTCATATGACCTTGACATGTCATGTCTAAGTTGCCATGAATGAAATGCCTAAAGATTAGCTAGAAATGGTGTAAGAGGATAGGAATGTAGGTCACATATGCTTTCATTTTGTAAATTGCTTGCCATATGTACATTAGCCAGTTTCATGTTAATTACAATTCCTAGACTTGAGGATGTTGAATTGTTGATGCAAGGCGATGTTATGCGATGCTATTATGCTTAAGTTATGCTACGTGGTGCTATGTGACATTCTTATTATTCTCAATGTGTTATAGGAGTCACCATGTTAATCACTGTGATCCCAAAAGTGACCGAATTCATGTTTTAGAATGAGACTACTAGCACATAACCTTGAGGAGTCAACTGCCCAATTATCCTTCCTTTAAACTTCAATTCATAGCAATGCATGTACATAGAGTTATTGCTTAGTAGCTGGATTCAGACTAGATTATCAAATATCTATGTTCATTTTTAAAACAAGCTCAATATGGTTGTCTATGCCAAATCATTTGGCCCTCTTCAATGCCATTTGCCCTCGGCGCCTAAATAGAGTGAGTAGACGCTCAAAGAGGATTGGCGAAGAGGAGACTGGATACTATAAGCCTTTTTCTGATTTTCAACTAATTAGAACAAGATTTTGATTTTAGTGCAATTTGTGTAGACTGTGTCAATTGTGTGCACGTTTTAGGTACGATCGAACATAGTTTGGAATTTCGTAGAGGAAATTCTTTTAAAGGGGGAAGAATGTAACACTCGCATTCTTCATTTTCTGCTAAGCTGAGCGTATTGCCTTTTTACGTTATAAAATCATATTTTTAGTAACTATACGAGTTAAATTATTATCGATGTGCTTATGTGAACAATAATTTCATTAAAAAGAATTACTATTGTTATTATTGATTTTGAGATTAATTCATGCTAATCGGTACTGGTAGTTAATTTAGTCGTTTTCCGAATACGATTAGGTTATCAATCTTAGAATTAGTTTCATTGTTTATCGAATCAACCCTTTAAAAATTTGGGAATGAACAATCGACGAAGAGTCATATTATCAATTTGGGGTTTCGAATACGAAGTATCGAGATTAGTAAGACCAGACTAAGCTAGGTTTAGCAAGTGAGACCAAATGAGAAAAAAAATATATATATATATATATCAAAAAGGGGGCCAAGCACTTTCTCTTTCACAGCAAACATGAGCGAGGAGGGTTTCTCAAAACCCCAGCCCCAACCTCCCTGGCAACCACTAAGCAAGAGGGAGAGAGAGAGGGAGGTGGCGCCGGTCAGGCAGTGACGGAGGCGTCGCCGGCTATCGTCCGTGACCTCCCCCGCGACACTACAATACAGAAAGAGAGAGATTGAGCGAAAGAGTGAGGGAGCGAAAACGGTTCAAGGCTGGCGTGACCCATGCCGGCGACCGTCGCAATCGAGGCCAACGACTAGGCGGCAGTTGAGCCCGACTCTGGCGACCACTAGTAGTAGCGATAAAAGGGGGCAGAAACCAGATCGGGCAAGGCTTATTCAAATTGGGGTACAAAAATAGGTCGAATTGGGTCCGTTTTTGCGAGGGTCAAGCATGGATTGTGGTCTGTTCGTGTGGTCAGGGAGCGAGGAGTCAAAGATGTGAGTTTCCAAGCACCTAAAGGCAAGCCTAAAGCCCTTTGAACGAATCCCTAGCTTGGAATCGAGGTGGGTGTATCTCGCTTGCTAAGTATTAGTAAATTCAAAAAGATTTTAGCCCTTAAATGATGCTGCATGCTAGTTAAGATCAGTAGATTAAGTGAGAACATGATGACTGATTTTGCTTGTTTCATTTCGACTGAGATTGGCATGGGTTGTGCATGTTTAGTTGCTGCCAGAAACTGTTGGTACTGAACTGATTTCCATGCCTACAATTAGTTAGTTAATTCATGCCTGAAAGTAACTTCAAAATAACCAAATGGTGCTTCGAATCAATATAGGTTAGTTTAGTTAACTAACACTTAAAAATAGCTTCGAATCGATATATGTTAGTTTAGTTAATACATGCATGTAAGCAGCTTCGAAATAATATACGAATGCTTCGAATCAATGCCCCTTAAGTTAACTAATTCATGCTTGAAAACAACTTCGAAATGAATTGAGAATGCCTATATTCGATGCATGCTAATTGGGTTAGTTTGTCTTTAAAAGTTGCCTTGAAACAACCTAAGCACGCTTAAAATCGATGCATGATAAGTAAGTTAACTCATGTTTAATAGCAGTCCTGGAAACGAACTAATAACCTAGTTAGTTAAAGCTGATAGGTAAGCCTAATGCGACTAAAATATGCTTTAAAAATGACATGAATTGGGCATGTCTATTGCTTTGAATCGATGCTTGTTAGATTAAATGAAGTTATGCTTTGAAAATGGCATGTTTAGTTGATTAGTTATGCTTTGAAAATGGCTTATTAAGTTAAGTGAAGTTATGCTTTGAAAATGGCATGTTTAGTTGATTAGTTGTGCTTTGAAAATGACATGTTAATTGGCTAGTTATGCTTTGGAAATGACATGTTTAGTTGATTAGTTATGCTTTGAAAATGACATGTAAAGTTAGTTAGCTATGTTTTGAAGATGACATAAGTATGACATGCTTACTTCCTAAATGTGAATTATGAATGTAAGCTAGCTTCATACCTTATAAGTTCATCTCAGTTCGTCGCGTACTTTACTTAAGTTAAGGATATGTATACGTTTCATATATGCTTGGTGTAGCGCACCGCTGGATGGTGCTGCTTGCTCAGGTAAGTGCATAAGCCCTATCGCACATTTCTTTATAAGCTTTCATGATAATATGCTATGGTTATAGAATTGAAAACCGAGATGGTAGTCGGATGGCTTGAGGTTAAACTAATGAGAATTTTGAGGTGCTTTGTGGTCGGTGTTGTGTGAGGAGGGAGCCTGGGTTGTGTTTAACCGTAATTGTGTGGATTGCGGGGCCATGTGTGGCTTATTCTATTGAGTTAATTATGAAGTGTTTGAATGTGTTACGTGTAAACTCTCTTCCCTTTCATGTCATCAAGTTTCATCTTATGAGTAAGGGTGTTTTAGAAAAGAGAATTTTCATGGTTGTAACCAATAGTAATCATAACTATTAGTAATCGATGGCCAATTTTAATATACGAATATAGTTTTAGGAGTGAACTCGCTTGAACGGGGAATCCCTGAGGAATTTAAATAAAAAGAGAGGGCGATGTATGAAAAAGGATTTTGCTGTGGAAGGTAGCAAACTTATTAGCCATTGTAGCCCATACGCTTTAAATTAGCTAAGATAATGTGCTTTGCATAATATGATATGAATGATGTTACCTTAGGGGATAAGTACTGATATTAGAAAACTCTAGAAGACCCTGACAAGGGTAATGGTCAAATATGTTATATACAGCCGTTCCGGGAGTAAGAGCTTAAGCGTGAGTGTTAGATCTCAGTATGGGGTTTGAGAATAGATCTCACCCAATTAGCACCCTGTAATGATCTTATGGCAGATATATTTTCCTAATAAGCAAAGAAAAGCAGTTGGCATTTTGCCATTTAAAGTATTTTAAAAGAAAGAAGGTTTCAAGGGCCATTAAGAGGCCAGATAAATGAAATGTGAAAAGCTTATATGGGTCATTATGCGACCCATACGAAAGAGATTTCTCATAAGGAAAATGAGCCTCAAGATTTTATGGGCCTTAAGAGGCTAAGCAAAGCATTTTCAAGAAAAGAAGGAAAGCTTTCTGCGCATGTTCTGTGCATTTCTTATGAATGAAATGTGAATGAGATTTGAAATGTGTGTGCCCTATGAATGCCCTATGAATGAGATTTCAAGTAAGGCTAATTAAAGTGTTTTTACGAAAAAGAAAGATTCTGATGTACACCCCATGCACATCTTGTGAATGAGCAAGTATAGTCTGAATGGAATCTCAGACATAGCATGACCATATCCTGTGATGCATCAAGCTTATGAGTCTAAATGTACATGTTTTGTGACAGAAAGTTCTGTGCTTAGCACTCGATGCTTGCTTATGTGTTTAAGTACTTGTTAATAAAGTAGTTTGGTCATTCAGGGACCTAGAAATGAGTTTGCATACCTAGAATGAGGTTTATAGGTAATGAATCGTCCTTGGAGACTATGATTGCCTAATATGATAATAATATATTAATGCGTGATATGTGGCTATTAAAGGTACTATTGCCTGCAATGATTTTAGTTTAAAGGGGGCGGGGAATACTCATTGAGCGTGCAGTTGTTCATCCCATTACTCTTTCCCCTTTTTCCCCAGGTTTGCATTATGACAAGTAGAAGCCAAGTAACTTATACCAATATGGATTCTATTCTTGCTTGCAAGGTGTCATGTGTGCCCATTTAAAGGGTGTCTTACATGTTTAACAAGGTCATGTAATGTATTCCTAAAATTGTAAACGTTTGTAAACAAGTAGCCAAGTTCATGTAGTGTATTCGATTTAGAAGTAGCTATGTACGGCCATGGGTGCCAACCATCTAATTTGTTAGCTGTCCTTTTAGGTAAAATCAGTTACCTTTTGGCATGTAAGCCCCAGTACTCCAGTTGTGTGAATTGTTGAGTTGTATCTTTCACTTCTCCTGTATTAATAAACTATATTGTTTTATGTAGTTCAAGCGAGCTACTCGTTGAGTTATGAACTCCGGCGTGTAGCCGTTAAGCTTATTTTAAAATGTTTTAGCTTCCGTTGATTGTAAGGGTTATTGTAAGTCTTTTAGCCTGGAAACGATCAGTTTTTAGGGGAAACACTGTCCGTTTTGCCCCGAAATTTAAGTAGAAAGTTAAGAAAAGGTAACGCTCCTAGCCATAAGGGATTGGGGGTGTTACAGAAAATATATGAAAAATAGAACCTAAAACAACCCATAATTAGCACACGCACACACACAGTACTCCAGTAGCTCCTAA
>NCQV01063769.1:10837-25887 GCA_002740545.1 Lophocereus schottii
TCCTGAAAATTAAAACAAACTAATCTTGACTCTAATTGAAAAAGATTATGGTAAATAACAGAGAAAACAATAACTAGGTTCCAACAGCTCTGAAGTAGATGTCACCTTTATATCATAAGAACTTAGACCATTCTAAATAGATAATCACATTTTGCAAATGCAAGCTATTGTCTGGATCTAGGGCTTTGGTTTATGGGGTATATTTCAAACTGGGCAAAGGAAATTTTTACAAGGAATGAATCTCTGATTTTCTGTTTTTGGGAAGGGGAGTTATTTTCGGAAATCAATTCAACCCTACTATAGCTTAAGGTAACTTCCTTTATAGGGATTTCGGTTTTTCCTCTTCATATATAATTTAAACCTGCAACATGGCCAGATGTTCCGAGCTCAATGAGATACTGCACATCTTTTGCATACTTTTCTCTACATGCTTCAAATAGCTCTCTACAGCGGTCAGGGTTGGCATGGTGGACTCCACTCTGTTACAGAGCAAGTATGTGGATGTTAGTAGACTTCCATATGTGGCAACTGGTAATAGTTCCATTTCATCAAGCAAAAGTTGACAACATTAGATATAATAAAGGCTCCATCATATGAGGGTGAACTGACCATAGAAGTTTCTTGGCTTGGATAAGTTTACAACACTTTTTTTGCTGCCTTAAAGAATGAAGCCTTAAGACAATCTTATCTAAAGATGTGGACATGTTCTTCTAGTATCTTGGCCGGTACAAACGTAACTTATGTGAGATAAAGATTCCCATAAATAGCACCTATTTTTCCCAAAGCAGCATAGAAGTATAAATCGGATGACATTGAAGTTCCAAATGCATTAAGCAGTTGGGCCCATTGTCACAGTAGCATTTCCGTGGTAAAAGTTTCTCAACGAGATGATGTTAAATTTATATATATATCAATTACGTTATAAACAAAAAAGTTATATATACAAGTTCAAATGAAGCTCCAACCCAAAATCAATTGATAATGGATGAAGTAACTCACAAGCTTTACATACATGCTCAAACGCTTCAATTTTATCAATGTGGAACAAACCCCACTTTCACATTCCAATATCCAAAGGCTCATTTCTCTTGATCCATTTTGTTAGATTTCATTGCACAAGGACACAATAGGGGGCAAATTGTGTCTACCAACTTTTCCAATTGTTCCATAACAATTGTGCAAACTGTTTGGAATGCGCGTCTGGAGTGAAGCAAAAACAAAAATAATTGTAGAAATGATAAAGGAGACAGTGTTTTTATGTGAAAAACCACCTCTGGCCCAATTGAGGAGTAAAAATCACGACCTGCCACAGTAGGATTTCAGCAACACTTTCACTAGACGGACCGAAAAAGTTGCGAAGGTAACAATCACACACGTAACTTAGTCTACCCCGAGACCCAGTTACAAGCATCACGTCCAATGTCTCCCAAGACTTGAACGCTCTCTTATCTCACTGATGAAAAAGAGAAAAACATCTTACTTGAATGCTTTTAAGAAAAGTGAATGTAAGGTATAATACGATCCCTCTTATGCTAATATCAAAGACTCGAATTAGCACTCGCTTTGAAGGATTTTCTCATTAAAAATTCCGACTCATAAAGACAATTTTTAACCATAGAAAAACTGTGTAACACATTGAGGAAAAAGGCAACTTAAATAAAGGAATATGCGTGAGTGAGAAAGTAGAACAATTCTCCTACTAAGTGCTTGTGGCGCAAGAGCAGGAGGGAGTGAAGACCACTCCTCTCAACTGATCAACTCTAAAGGCCAAGCCCCCACACTTCGACACTATCTTAGCCACTCCAGGGGATTTAATCACTTGGTAAACATTCTTCCATAAAAAGTAGAATTAAATCCCTCAACATGAATTCAAAGGAAAACAACACTTCTTTAGACTTAACTGACATCAAGAAAATTAATCCCAATTATCTCATGAAATTCAAAAGTCAAAAAACATTTTAAAAACCTTGAAACTCGGTTTTTTCTGGCCTCAAACACTATAGACCTGACTTCTCATAATGGTTCTGAGCCAGTGTTCTGGGACACCTCAAAACCATTCAAAGCAAAATGTTAAGTCAATGACCTTCTAATTGACATATTAACAAGAATCTAAAAGAATAAAATAAATACAAAGCCTAAGACTCTTGTTCTCAACTGGACTCCTTGCACATGTATCGACTTTTATACTCCATACTCATTCGAGCCGCTCTAGCACATGTATCAATTTTGATGCTCCCCGCTAATTCAAACTGTTCCAAGTATTTTCCGGATCCTATCTCAACACACATCTGAAGCATAACATATTGACTAGCACATTTGGGTTGTTATCATCAAAACCTTACACATTAATTAGGTTAACAATTCCCCTTTTTGATGATGACAAACCAAATGGCTGTTAGTCGTCATCAATAACAATTAACAGTGACACATGGGAAAGCACATTAGTGCCAAAAACAGTTAAATAGTTAAGTTATCCAATCCACATAAGAGAAAGCAAGAGTTAAGAGGTCAACTTAAAACTAGGCAAACCAATCGAAACGAGAGGTCATACTCATCTTCCCCCTTTTGACATCATCGAAAAGGATGAGGAGGCCGAAAGTTTGAATCCAGGGTGGATACAATCACCACCAAAGTGGTGATACGGGAAATCACAGCGATACAAATCAAGTGTGTGATATAGTAATGATATTAGCCATCCAAGTCACACATAAATAAGTAGCAAACGCAACAAGTAAAGGCACAGCATAAATGCATAAACCATCCAGGAATAGTCACAAACCACCACGAGTCATATGCACAACCAAGTGTTTCAAAAGCAAAATGAACAATAATGTTAGAGACATGGAACAAGAACAAATTAGGTAGAGGAAGATGGAGAGGCAAATTTGGCCATGAGGGCAGAAACGGCACTTAGGAGATCTTCATGACATTTCGTATTGAGAGCTTTTTCTTCTGTAAGGGCATGCTTCACTTCAGCTATCTCCCCTTTCAAATGGATCTGGTCATGCAATAGTGTGTCGAACATAGGAGCACTTGAGATGGAAGCCTCACTAGGAACAAGGCTAAAGGGTGTTTAGGGCCCCTGTTCTGAAACTGCTCTACTGCCTTTTGTCACCTTGAAACCCCACCCAATCAAGGTACTACTACCAATCTCGTCACTAACAGAAAAGCCCACTCTCTTTTGTAATGAAATCCTCAGTTTCTCAAACACTGAAATCATCAAGAACCCATACCCCATGTTGTGATCCTTGGACATGTTAGCAATTCTCGCAATATAGCTAATCATGATTGCAGGCAAGTTAATTTACTAACCACGATCCAACAAATCAGTGTAACACATGTCCATGGGGTCAACAAGGTTGTTGTGTCCCTGACCTCAGGGAACTATATTCTGAATCACAAACCAATACAAGAAACGATGCAATAGAGTCATTCCCCCCTTTCTCATCGACCGAAACTCAGTCAGATTAGGCTTTTAGGCTAGTCTCTGGGTCAATTCCAATAAATGCTCACCATTAAGTACACTCTTATCCTCATGTACATACACATCAAAACCTTCCGATGACACCCCAAGCAATTCACCTAAATCTCTAGCATCAAAACATAGCTTATGATCATTAACTATGCCTGTCGCCACCCCATTGGTGATAACACAGTTTGCATAAAACTCAGCCAACTCTAGGCTAGAACAACCTCTTTTAGTGTTCGTGAAAAGGTCCAACCAACCATGTGCCTCTAACTTCTCTAAAACCACTCCAAGACCCTATTCCTAAAAATAAGACACTCTAACCACCTTACCCCGAACCACAGTTTTTTGAAGGAACTGCTCGTACTTCTTAGTAGGTGTCATGTTTTTACTAACTTTCTTTTTCTTTGGTTCATCAATTTCTTCAAGCAGTTCTAGCACCTGTTCTAGGGCCTCCTGTTTTCTAGCAAGTTTTGTGGATGGGGACGAGGTCGATTTTTTAGGAGGAGAAGAAGGTAGTTTCTTGGATGTTTTGGTGGCTATTTTGGTGGAGTTAGGGACTGGTTTTTTCTTCTTGATAGGGCTTTTAACTTTATCTTCTAGAAGGGGTAAAGCCATGGGAGGACCCGCACTATGAGTTTGAAGTCATGGTTAGGGTGCAGTGATGGCTGTGTCGAATGAGGTTGTATTCTTTCTTTGGCATTTGGGAGCTAATTCGACTGGTTTAGTTTTTGTTTGGGGGACGGTCTTAACGCTCCGTTTGAACCACAAGATTGATTCCGACTCATCAACGTCGTCAACATCGCCAACTGGATCATTATTAAAAAAAGGTTCCTTAATAGCATTTTCAACAACCACATCAACAAAATCCTTAAATTCCCTAGCTGATTCAGACTCATTTCCTACTTGTCTTAACTCGGCCACAACCGGATCATACACCACCATCTCCTACCCCGTAATCGATTTTATAGACTGTACCAAGTGCAATAAACCATCAAGACTCAACCCCCACTGACGGTAGATCTAGACTCCCAAAAAGGAAAGGAGTAATAAAGAAGGAAGGTGAAGGAGTGAAATCCATACCCGTGGTGGCCTCGTTCGGCAGTGGAGACAACAAGAAGCCATCACAGTACTCATCCAACTTGCCTCCTTTTTGCTTGATAATTGATCATGTAGTGAACGAGGGTGAGAAGTCTTGCACCCTGATGATGCTTTACGTCCGCGAGTTCATGCCATTTTGAAGGATAGAAGAAGAATGGAGTTAGGGTTTTTTTGTGGGTTAAGGAGGAGGAAGAAGGTTCATTTCCTTTGCGGGGGGAGGGGGCGGAGAGATTGATGGGTTTATGGGAGAGAGAATAGGAGAAGTTGGTTTTGAAATGGTTTGACTGAAAAATAAAGAGGGGGTTTTGAAGAGTCTTTTCGGCCCCTTTTTGAGGAGAGAGGGTTTTTTGCATGCAAAACATCATTACCCATTAGATGGGCTGCAAATTATAGGTTAGGTGCAATGAAAAAGAAAATCTAATTTCCAGCACACATTCAACAAAGCAACTTGATCAGCACATGATATAAATAGTGGTCAGGTCTGTTCGTAGAGCCTGTTCTTACTACTAAATGGTCGATGAAAAAGGATACTAAGGGCAATATCATTAGACCTCAATAAATGTCAGCATGTCATATTCCTAATAACAGCATAAAAATTGAATACATCCATTGGATCAATTTATTTGGCCTAAAGACCCTTAATTAGTCAATCATTGAGGGTTAATCAAGCATGCTTAGGTCCTTTTAATCATACCCAATTCAAGTCTATTCCTCTCAAACTGTTCTCTACTCAGTGTCTTGGTAAAAATGTCAGCAATTGGTTCATCGGTGGCATAAAAATTCATTAAAATTAAGCCCTTTTCGACATTATCTCTCAAAAAATGATGACATATGTCAATATGCTTGTCCTTTTATGTCGACATAGATTTTGGCAATGTTAATTGCACTCATGTTATCACAGAATATAGAAATGCATCCCGTGTCAACACAAAAGTCCTTGAGTTATTGCCATAACCACAACAGTTGAGCACAACCAGAAGCAGCCGCTAGATACTCGGCTTCTGCTGCGGATATGGCAATAGAGTGCTATTTGGTTGCCTAAGATACCTAGCAGGGTCTGAGAAAATGAGCCATACCTGAAGTGCTTTTTCTATCAACCAAGAATTCAGCATAATCGGCATCTGCATACCCAATGAGGTCAAAATTGCACTCTCAAGGATACTATAAAGTTAAGTTAGCGGTCTGTTTCAAATATCTCAAATCCGTTTTACAGCTTTCAAATGTGTTTCTTTAAGATTTGACTGAAAACGGGCACACAAACCAACACTAAAAACTATGTTAGGTCTACTGGCGATTAGGTATAGAAGCGACCCTATCATGCCCCTATAGGATTTCTCCTCAACTGAAGGACTCCCATCATCCACAACCAACCTGATTGACGGAGAGATGGGTGTGTATAGGCTTAGCCGATTACATTCTAAACCGCTTAATTAATTCCTTGACATATTTTTGTTGATGTATCATAGTTCCGTTTGAGGTTTACTTAATTTGTAAGCCTAAGAAAAAGTTTAGCTCACCCATCATGCTCATCTTAGACTCACTCCTCATTAATTTTGAAAATTCATCATACAAATCACTGTTAATTGTACCAAATATAATGTCATCGACATATACTTTAATAATCAATAAATGTCCCCCCTTTGATTTGAGAAAAAAGGTACCATCACCCTTGCCCCTTTGAAAACCACTACTGATTAAAAAGCTTGACAAACGTTTACCAAGCTCTAGGAGCTTGTTTTAAACCATAAAGAGTTTTGTCAAGTTAAACACATTGTTAAGCAAGTCATGATTTTCAAAACTGGGGAGTTAGCTTACATACACCTCTTTCTTAAGGCATCAGTTGAGGAATGTACTCCTGACGTCCATTTGGTACAACTTGATGTTCATGTGGGCTACGAAAGCCATCAAAATACGGATAGCCCCGATCCTTACAATAGGTGCAAATGTTTCCTCATAATCGATCCCCTCTTCTTGATTGTAACCCTAAACCACCAGCCTAGCCTTGTTTCGAGTGACTGTTCTGAACTCATCCAATTTGTTCTTAAACACCCATCTGGTGTCAATTATCGATCTGTCCTTAGGCCGTGGTTCAAGGTGTCAAACCTTGTTCATTTTGAGCTGATAAAGCTCCTCTTACGCAGCAGTAACCCAATCAGAATTTACAAGAGCTTCATGAACATTTTTTGGCTCAATGTTAGATTAAAAAGTATAGAAAGTACAAAAGTTTTTGAGTTTAGATTTAGTTTGTACCCCTGTGTTAATGTCAGACATAATCTGGTCAAGGGGGTGCAAACTCTGGTGCTTCCAGGGTCATGGAGTAAATGATCCACATACACGCTTCCTAATCTCTGCTCGATACTTGGTGAAGCAGGTTTTGGATCTGTTCTGGAGCCGATTCCCAAATTAGTTCGCGAAGGATCAGGTCGACTGGTTCGGTTCTGTTCCAAATCAGGTTCAGCAATGCTTTCCCTTGACTTGTTTGCTCCATGCCTAACTTCCACATTATCAGTTCCAAGAGTTGGTTCACCTTCAGGAGCCTTACCGTTATTTACTATGGAACATTGAGTGAACGAGAGGTCTTTTCTCACAAGGCCAAGTTTGAACTCTTCATCCTATGTATCATGCTCAATTAAGGAGCTGGTCTCATCAAACAATACATGCGCACTCTCCTCAACACACAAGGTCCATTTATTAAGCACTTTGTAGGCCTTACAGTGTGACGAGTACCCTAAGAATATGACTTCATCACTTCTAGGGTTGAACTTTCCTAAGGATTCCTTCCTATTATTGTATACATAGCATTTGCAACCAAACATCCTCAAGTGCATAATATTGGGTTTTCGTCCTTTAAAGAGTTCATAGGGAGTCTTGTTATGTACGGGTCTAATTATGCATATATTAATAATATAACACGATGTATTCAACTCCTCTGCCCAAAAGTTTCTAGGAAGACCACTAGCAACAAGCATAGTCCTAGTCATGTCCTCTAGAGTATGATTTTTATGCTCCACTACCCCGTTCTGGTGGGTGTTCTGGGGGTAGAAAAGTTGTGACCAATACCATGTTCATTACAATAATCAATAAAGCTCGAGTTTTCAAATTCTTTGCCATGGTCAGACCTAAGACTTACTAATGAGTCTCCTACTCTCTTTTCTATTTTCTTAAGAAGCATAAGAAACTTTTCAAATGATTCATCTTTGGATGTTAAAAATAGAGTCGAAGTGAAATGACAGTAATCATCCACTATAACAAAGACATACCTCTTCCCCCCTCTACTTGTGATCTTTATAAGACCACATAAATCAACATGTACTAGTTCAAGAGGTCGGGAAATGCTAACATAGTTCTTTAACTTATAAGTGAGAAGAAGTTTGATCTATCTCCCGTCATGTGCCTTGACTAACCACTATCCAATTACCATAGTTGGTTGCTTCCTCTCAATTTAGCCTGTAAAAATAGCTAAATGTTAATCTTGCGAACCCATTTCCACTTGGGTCTCATTTTCTTTGACATGGAGGTTAACAAATCGTTTCTAATCCACATTTGTTTAACATACAATGAGTTTCTCTCCACAGCCCTTTTTCTCGAATGACAAGTATAACGATAATGACCAGTCTTTCCATACTAAAAACAAATTATATTTTCTTGAAGCCACACATATTTTTTGTTCACTAGTTTAATGACATGCCTATTCACAAATCCTAGTCCCTTTTTGTTTCGGTTATGGTGAGTGTTTAGCCAATTAAGCGCTTCTGAGAAACTGCTCCATCACCTGTTCTGAGTGAGGTCAGATTCGGCCTTATGGGCGTTGTCAAGCAGCTGGTTGTTTTCACTCACCAAGGATTCTAGCCTAATTTTCAGCTATAGGGACTCACTTTCTAGCCTTGAGAGATTAGTGTCAAACACTTTCTCTCTCGTGCTCTTAAGGTCCTTAAGCGTGTCAAGATCTTTAAATAAGGCAAGGGTCTTTCCATCTGCCTTAAGTTTTTCACATTTAAGGATTTCATTCACATGTTCAAGTTCTTGTTTGTTCCTTTTAAGCATTCTAACATCCTTTTTTAATTCAGAACAAACATATTTAAGCATGCAATTTTTAGCATTTATTTCATCACATTCATCCACTAAAATAAGCAATAATTACTCAATTTTAACTTTGTTAATACCACATACCTTATCCTGTAGTTGGGACAAACTTTCGACTGGTTCAAAGTTCAATTTGAACTCACTTCTGGCCATGAGGGCCACTGCAGCTTCTTCTTCTTGAGAACCCTCTTTTTCCTCAAAAGTTTCACCCCAAGCCGCTATCATAGCCTTAGTGAAACGCCTTATGAAGCTGCTTTGTGGCAGCCTCTTGCCATGGTTTTAGAACTATTTTGACCCCTGTTCTTCCTTCTGCATGGGGCAATTCTTCACGATATGATCATGTTTCCCACATCTGAAGCAACAAAACTGATCATGATCACTGCTCCTTGACTTGCTAGTACTTCCCTTCTTGAAGTTCCCTCCAGCCTTCCTAAAAAATTTTTGAACTTCCAGGCTATCATGGCCATTTCTTCAGCATCCAAATCTGAGCCATCACTTTCCAAAGCCTTTAAAGCAATGCCTCGATCTTTCTTTGTTTTTTCCTTCACCTAGGAGCTTCTCCTCAATTCGTACGTCTGAAGGTTTCCAATAAGCTCATCCAAAGAAATCTCATTCATCTTCTTTGCTTCCTGGATAGCTGTAACTTTTGTTTCCCACAACTGAGGCAAAACCCGTTCCTTACTAATTCTTCGGTGGTAAAGGATTTTCCCAACGATTTCAGCTCATTGGTGATGTAGGTAAAACGAGTGTACATATCCATCACCGTCTCTTTGTTGCTCATTCAGAACAGCTCGTACTTTCTCATTAATAGCTTGATCCCGGATTGCCTAACCTAGTTGGTTCCTTCATGAGCCATGCGAAGGGCATTTAGTATCTCCTTCGTGGATTCACACTCTGAGATATAGGTGTACTCGTCTGGTCCAAGGCTAAAGTACAGTAGCTTCTTGGCCCTTGCGTTTTTCTCCATCCTTCTGAAATCATTCGAGTCGAACTCACGTGGCTCCTTAGGGACGGCCTTGCCATCTTCCATGGCCGCCATTGGAATGTAAAGGCCATTCTCCATGATCATCCACAACTCGTAGTCATCAGCGTGAATGTAGTTCTCTATACGATTCTTCCACCGATTGTAGTGTTGTCCATTGAAGTATGGTGGTCGAGTCACAGATTGACCCTCCAAAATTCCTTGTGCTGCACTCATCTTTTTAGTATCTCTCAAGGTGTTAACCTAATAATGAGGACTCTACTCTGATACCACTTGTTAGATTTAATCACAGAAGGACACAAGAGAGGGTGGATTGTGTCAACCAACTTTTTCGATTGTTCCAGAATACTCGTGAAAACTGTTTGAAATGCATGTTTGGAGTGAGGCAGAAACAAAAATAATTACGGAAATAATAAAGAAGATACAGTGTTTTTACGTGGAAAACCACATCTAGCCCAATTGAGGAGTAAAAATCACAACCTACTGCAATAGGATTTCAACAAAGCTTCCCCTACAAACACGTTACAAATGTAACAATCACACACGTAACTTAGTCTACCTCGAGGCCCAGTTACAAGCACCACGTCCAACGTCTCCCAAGACTTGGACCCTCTCTTATCTCAATGATGAAAAAGAGAAAAACACCTTACTTGAATGCTTCTAAGTAACCTGAATGTAAGGTACAATACAATCACTATTATGCCAATATTGAAGACTCGAGTTAGCACTCTCTTTGAAGGTTTTTCTCACTGAAAATTCTGACTCACAAAGACAATTTTTAAACCTAGAAAAACTATGTAACACGCTGAGGAACAAGGTAACTTAAATAGAGGAGAACATTTCTCCCACTAAGTATTCGTGGCGTAAGAATAGGAGGGACCGAAGACCACTCCTCTCAACTGATCAACTTCAACGGTCAAGCCCCCACACTTGGCCACTATCTTAGCCACTCCAAGGGATTTAATTACTTGGTAAACATTCTTCCCGAAAAAGTAGGATTAAATCCCTTAACATCAATTTGAAAGGAAAAAAATACTCTTTTAGACTCAACTGACATCAAGAAAATTAATCCCAATTATTTCATGAAATTCAACAGCCAAAAATGATTTTAAAAACCTTGAAACTCATTTTTTTTGCCTCAAAATACTGCAAACCTGACTTCTCAGAAATATTCTGGGGCAGTGTTCTGAGATACCTCAAAACCATTCAAAGCAAAATGTTAACTCAAGCACCTTCTAATTGGCATATTAACAAGAATCTAAAAGAATAAAACAAATACAAAGCGCAAACCACTTGTTATCAGCTGGACTCCGTACATATGTATCGACTTTGATGCTCCACGCTCATTCGAACCGCTCTTGCACATGTATCGATTTTGATGCTCTGCGCTCATTCAAATTGCTCCGAGTATTTTCTAGATTCTGTCTCAACACACATCTCAAGCACAACGTATTGACTAGTACATATAGATTGTTATTATCAACACCTTACACATTAAGTAGGTCAACATGTTTCTAATGTTATGATGTAATTTATGAATGCTGTCCCACCCCTACCCCCTTTTGAAAGCCATGAAAAGGAAAAATAAGAAGACAATCCGTTTAGGGAGGAGACCCACCCTCTTAAATCACCATCACGAAAAAGTTTGTAATAATCACACACTAAGGCAATAGTATATATATTAATATTAAAGGCTGTCGTAAGTGGTAACTATGTCGATATTCAAATCTAAAGCTAGCCACAAAACTAATGGTCATAAGACCCATGTTCATAATCAAGCGTATTAATTGGGTAATGTGGAATGGGGCTCCATACTTTTAGGTGTAAGCGCAGCCGGTTTATTGTATGGTTGAAAGTTGAAATAGCAGAGGGATAAAACTTACTCCTATACCATATTTATTGTGAAAAGCAACCTTTTGTCTAGTCCTACATCATTGTTAAAGTTTATTTTTTCAAAACATTTTTTCAAAATCCAAGCATCGGTACAGTGGAACCGTGCTAAACGAACACGGACGTGTCAGGCGGAAGGAGTGAAAAGTCGAGAGATGACAGAAAAACGGCACACGGGTGCCGTGCCATGTGGTACAGTCATGCCACCATGGCATGGTCGTGCCACGTGTATTCTTCTGGGCGCGAATTGGTGGCGGCTAGGGTTTGTCCCGACGTGCAGTTTTCTCCTCACAGCTAAGGTTCTTTTCTAAGGGTAAAACCCTGGACTTCTAGACCGTATATAAAGGGGACATACCTAGGATCTAAAATAACTCCTGAACTCCTGAATCCCTAAACACATTGAGAGGTAGAGAGACTTTGAGAAAGCTTACAAGAGAGATTGTAATTCTGCTATTAGATCAAATCACCTGTTGAGATTGTGATCGTCTTGTACTCTCCCTGCTCATATAGTGGATTGATTGTGCTCGTTGCCATCCTTGGTTTTTTCCTGCATTGGGTTTTCACATAAATCTTGTGTCGTTGCTTTGTTCTTGTTATCATTCTTTAAATTTCTGAATATCTGTTTCATCCTATTGCTTCCGCTATTATTTTGCTCTAATTTCCTTAACAAGTGGTATCAGAGCCAGAGTCATTGATCGGGATTTCGAGCATTCTCTTGAAGGATGTTTCTCATTGATATTAAGAATTTTGACGTCATAACAAGATCGATTTTGCCATGTCCGTCTATTCCAAGGAATTTGATCCAAGGTGGAGTTTGTTGGGATTTGTCCCAAATTCCTTTGTCGAAGATTATTACTTAGCACCCAACGCTCAAGTTGGGCCGTTGAATATATTTTATTTATGGAAATTATATTACTTCCATATTTTGTATTGAATATCTTTTTCCTTTTCTGTAAAGATTGTATTTGATGGTCAAGACATATGTTGGCGGCTAGGGTTAAACCCTTGGTACCTTTGGGGCTTCTGTATAAATACTAGCTTGTTTAACCTTATTTGATACGGGGCATTAGGCGTTGGCCTCTTTGAGCGGGGCATCTGGGAGTGCCTCTCGTCACTTCCCTTTTCTATTCCACATTTTATTGAGAGTTAGTATTGAAAGATTTTCGTTGTAATTAATCTCTTCATTGGGCGTTTGCTTTGAGATCTTTATCTCTCTTGTTGATCTCTTCCTTAGGCATTTGCTTTGAAATCATTTTGTACTCACTCATATTATAGTGGATTTTGTGTCGTTCTTGCCGCCCGTGGTTTTCTCCCGATTTGGGTTTCCACGTAAAAAATCAGGTGCCCCCTTCTATCTTTTTCGATCTTGTCTTATAGTCTCCAATATCTACATCCTTTATCGCTTTCGCATATACTATGCTCGAATTCCAATTATTTTTTTCTTAACAAGTGGTATCAGAGCCGATGGTGCGTTCAGCTAGGTGACAAAGGTGTGGCATGGTGGTCACCAAAGACAAAGGTATGGCATGGTGGACCCCATGGACAAGCTTGGTGAAGTGACACACAGGTGTTGATCGAGCGGTAATACATGTACTGCACCGTGGCTCGATGGCGTAGATAAGCTCTTGATGGTGGCTTGACACCTTGATAAAGACTTCCGCTCAAGGGGGAGCTTGTGTGTTGATGTGGTGCGGAGGAGACTCATGTGTGAAGGTGAGATTGTTGGGAATATCACACATGAGTAATAAAGTCCCACATCGGAAGTTTGAAAAGAAGGGTCATGGTATATAAGTCAAGTGGGCTACTCCTCCTATTGCCAATTGGTTTTAGGATGGAACCTCATTTGGGCTTGTTGCCTTGGGCCTTGGTTGAAATGGGTCCTTCCTTGGATCTCCCCAACAAGTGGTATTCAGTGCCGATGGTGCGTTCGGCTAGGCAACGAAGGTATGGCTTGGTGGACCCCATGGAAGAGCTTGGTGAAGTGAGACAGGTGTTGATCAAGCGATAATACGTATGCTATGGCATGGCTCGATGGCGTGGATAAGCTCTTGATGGTAGCTTGACATCTTGGTAAAGACTTCCGCTTAAGGGGGAGCTTGTGTATTGATGTGGTCTGAAAGAGACTCATGTGTGAAGGGAAGATTGTTGGAAATATCACACATGAGTAATGAAGTCTCATATCGAAAGTTTGAAAAGAAGGGTCATGGTATATAAGATAAGTGGGCTACTCCTCCTATTATCAATTGATTTTAGGATGGAACCTCACTTGGGTTTGTTTCCATGGATCTTGGTTGAAGTGGGCTCCTTCCTTGGATGTCCTCGACATAAATATATTCAACAAGTCGCCCATGCGATGAATGCCTATCGACATGGATTAACGATGATGGCAACGGGGTATATGGGGATCGGATTTGGGAAAGGAGCGGAGAGAAGAATTGCATAGATGCAGCCATGCACCGGCACAACGTTACTATGTCCAGTTTGCTGAGGATGCTCACCACCACATCGTTCGGCAACTGCCAAACAACGTTAACTCATCATTGTCATGGAGACCATAATCAATATCAGATTTTGCTTTCAGCAATCTGCGCTTATTGGGCCGTGGTGCAAAACGCATTAGCATCACTCGCAAGCTTGTCAAAACACCTCCCATCTTGAGACAAATTATCAAACTTTTTTGTTCGACTCTGATTAGGTTTAACAAATAAAGTTTCAACAATTTATCAATAGTGTTAATTTCCTAGGCGACTTTGGCATAGTAGATAGAGCTAGAGTAGGATTGTCTTATACAATCCCATATTTTTTTTAATTTCAGTGGCACTTTTAAACACAAACTCTATAAAAAAAAAAGATATGAAATAAACGCAAACTTTGTAAAAGATATGAAATAACATTTAAAAAGCTGTATGATTTTTTTGTTGAACTTTTTTCAATTATAGATGACAAGATTGGATGCTTTTCAATGAAAAAATTTTAAACAATACTGAAAATGTTTATGCAAAATAAGGAAAATTACAAAAGGTAAAATTTTATGGTGAAATTCCCATACGGTTTTGTACAATTGTATAATAATTATCTAGCAATATTCAAAAGTCCTTTAAACAATAAAATATGGACAATTTAAGGTGTACAACATTTCATAATAAGTTGTTCACTAAGTTCTTTATAATTTACTCCCCAAAAATATACTGGGAATGATTTTCTAAAATATTATTGACTAAAGTAAATTCAATCATCAACAAGTTTATCGTAATTGATCCTCGGAAAAAAAAATTAATTTATCTACAAAAATCTGTACTTTTTGATATAACAATATCTAATAATTATATTTGATAATAATAGGAGTGAAGTAAACTATATATTAAATATTGTAATCTCATCATTCTTGTGGGGCTCATATACCGTCTCAAAAATTGTCATTCTTATTGTGACATTTGGTACCATTTGTAGTACTAAGTAGAATTTGATTTTTTAATTATTATATCTGACCAAGTGGAACACATAGGAGTAAAGTAGGATGATATTATT
>NCQV01063771.1:2586-16729 GCA_002740545.1 Lophocereus schottii
GAATTGACGAATACGTAATGAAACAGAATTGACAAATACATATATAAGTAATTTACCAGCTGGATATAATTCAAGCGCATACATTTATTTATACGCAGTAATAATGGTTGACACAAATAAACACTGTTGGACTACTATTCTTCTTCATCCGCGAGCAATTCTTCAAGCATGTCTTCATTGACATTTATATCATTTGCATCTTCTTCACCAACTTAACTTTCATCAACCACATCAACTTCTTCTTCTTCTTCCTGTTGGATATCATCCACCAATTCATTATTCATGGCAGCTTCTTCATCCATGTCAAGCTCCGCTAAAGTTGTTGGATTGTCATTGTAGTCTTCTTGACAAGGTGTTTATCCAGCTAGGCATCAACGGTGGCTCTTGGTTTATCTTAAACACTGCCCAGCAGTGGTTTCTGTCATTCTTCATACTAGGATAAGGGGCGAAACACACCTGAGCACAAAAGGGTCATATTTTGGGTATTTTCTCGTATGCTTGACATCTACAAGTTTGTAATGTTGATGGACATTTAAACCATTTATAGAGTCAAACCAACCACATGTGAATAGGATCGTCTTGTACGAACAACCATTGCCTAAGTAAGTGAACTCAATCACTTCTTTGAGTATTCCATAGTATTCGACCCCATCAACCCCTTTGATAGAAACACCATAATTCATTGTGGATATGTTCTTGCCATAGGAATAGGTTTGAAAATTGTAGTTGTTGTGTAGTAGTGGTCCCATTGATGTACATCTTTCCTAGGTCCGATGGCAAGAGATCTTAGTATGTCGTCAGTGATATGCTTAGACAATATCACCTATAATGTAAACATATTAGAAGATTAATTATGCCTACATTATCAAGTATAGTTATTTTAAATACTTATATAATACTTACATAATCTTTAAACCACATAGGAAACCGATCTTCGAACTTTGCCCAAACATCTTGGATCCTCACTCTAGGATTCAATTTTACCATCTCTTTTTCAAAAATCCTAATTTAAGATATTCAAAAGACGTTACTGACAATTCAAGTCCATAATGAGTAACACTTACCAAAATTGATCATACCGTTCAAAAGGCTTCAATATTTCACAATTTGACACAACATGTGCATGACATTGGCAAATTCCTGTTCATCGAGATAACGAATAATGCCCTCACTTGGTGTGTGTCCAACATTGTCAGAGAATAAGTCTGGGATGTTTGTCTTGGATTCAGTATGATCACTTATGGTCACATTTTATCCCCAATCTCTTGTCTTTGTGCTAAAACTTTTATAAAAGTAGTTGGCACAAAAGTCTGAGATTTCCTCCATGAGGTATGCATTGCAAATAGAGCTTTCTATATGAGCTTCTTTTCCAACTTTTGCCTTCAAGTGGCCCATACGCCCAAAAAAGTGCAAGAACAATCTAGACATTTCAAGGGTATGGTTAATTAAAGATTAAGCATGACATTCATAGAACAAGTATTACCTTTCACTAGGATACATCTTCCTAAACTACGTAGGCCCACCAACTTTAAGTTCATAAGGAAGATGGAAAATAAGATGTTCCATCACATTGAAGAATGAACGTGAGACTATTCTTTCAACTTTACATAGTATTTTTACAATATTGTTTTGCAACCTAACCACATCATTCATATGCACCTTTTTCAAGCACATATCACAAAAAAATTGACTAAGCTCAGTTAACACTTTTCACACATTGCCTGTTAGTAGTTCTCTAGTTGCAATTAGTAAGAGTCGTTCCATAAAAACCTGACAATCATGGCTTTTCATGTTATGTAACCACCAATTGGTTCGATCAACACACGTACTCAAGTTGGATGAATATGCATCAAGAAATTTTAACTCACAAACTCACTCATATAATACTTTCCTTTGCTCTTTGCTTAAAACACATGGAGTTGTAGGCATTACCTCCCTTCGACCTCCATCAGCAACGCTAGAACTTTGTATATTAAGCTTTCGTCGCTTGCAGTGTATAGCTAGGTCCTTCCTTGAATTGATGTAATCTTTTGATTTGCCTTTGACATTTATTATTGTGTTTATCACTTTTTCGAACACATTCATCTCGATCCACATCATATCCAAATTGTGGCGAATCAATAACTTGCTCCAATATGGAAGATCCCAAAATATGCATCTTCTCGACCAATTATGAGATTCCCCATAGTCGGGGACTTTACCCTGTTGATCAGAAGCCTTTGACAAGGATCATACATGCTCCCATATTTTATCTCCAGTGAGCCTATGTGGAGGCGGAGAATTTTCTTCCCTGTTCTTAAAAAAGCAATCTTATTTTTATGAAATGGATGATCTATACATAGGAATTGTTGATGACAATCGAACCAAGAATGCTTCTTCCCATGTTCAAGCCGGAAGGATTTAGTTTTCTCCATACAATAAGGGTATGACAATCTACCAGCCGTCATCCACTCGGACAACATGCCATATGCAGGGAAGTCACTGATAGTCCAAATAACAGCAACCTTCATATTGAAATTTTGCTTTCAAACTACATCTTAAGTTGGAATTCCCTCCTCCCACAACTGAATTAGCTCCTCAATTAAGGGTTGCATATATATATCAAAGTTGCCTTTTGCATTTCTTGGGCCAGGTATGAGAAGACTAATGAACATGAATTGTCTTTTGATACACATGCACGGAGGCAGATTGTAAGGTGTGACAATAACGGGCCAACACGAATAACTTTCGCCATAGTGCGAAAATGGAGCAAAGCCATCTGTACACAATCCTAACCTCACATTTCTAGGCTCGAAAGAGAACTCAAGGAACGTAGTGTCAAAGTGCTTCCATGCCTCCCCGTCACTTGGATGCTCCATGAAGTTGTCAGAATGCTAGTCTTTGTGATGCCATGTCATATGCAAGGCTACATTTTTCGTCGCATATAGTCTTTGTAATCTTGGGCTAATTAAAAAATAAATTAACACTTTATTCGGAATCTTCTTACCGCTCACAGTCTTCCTCATAAACCACCTCTCTGCACCACATACTATACATTTCTCCAATTCTCCAGCATCCTTCCAAAACAACATGCACCCATTGGGGGATACATGGATTCTATGATGTGGAAGTTCAAGCCCAGATAGTAACCTATTGGTTTCATAGAAGTTGNNNATCATCTCACTGTCATTCGGGCACATGGCCTTCATTAATGAAGCAACAATAGCTCGATAGGGGAGATTGAACTCACATTTAAGGTTTGTTAGCCTTGCAACAACCTTCAAAAGGGATATGTTAGATCCCCCAT
The DNA here is from genome assembly GCA_002740545.1 of Lophocereus schottii. Taxonomy (NCBI): domain Eukaryota; kingdom Viridiplantae; phylum Streptophyta; class Magnoliopsida; order Caryophyllales; family Cactaceae; genus Lophocereus; species Lophocereus schottii. The sequence continues at coordinate 5,873 of NCQV01063771.1, forward strand.
ATAAAGGTTTCTCAGCTGCTTCAACCAACTCGGTGAATTTTTTTACCTCTCAAGTGGGCTCATCTTCCTCATTACCCATCCCTAGTTCAATCACATTAGTTAGAGCATATGCATCCAATACCATATCCCTCATGGGGTTTGCTTCAACCTCTAGATTGGATGAGCTACTAGGATGTGATACCCCGTCAAATGTTTCTACATGACAAACACACTTATAATAATTGGTCCTAAACCCTTGCTTATACAAATGGAGCTTCACTATGTCCATATTAAAGTAATGCCTATTATAACACTTAATACACGGGCGCTTTATCTTGTTCAAGTTCCAAAACAACTCTTGCTCAGTAGCAAACTCAATGAATTCATCTACTTTTTTAATGAAGATTTTACTAAGGTACTCGTTTGAATCAAGCCTTTGGTACATCCACACTCGACTTGATTTCATCTGTTTGTTGCTTACCAAATAATAGTTGTTTACGTATACGTATTTTATCAATAATAATTACATGTAATGAGTAATACTTAATGTATTTATATACCATTCATGATTCACATATGCCCAATTAACATGATATGACCTAAGCTCCTTCTAAAGGGTGAGTGGTCCTAAACCCATTCAAGAATCCAAAGTACATGATTGTGTAGGTTACCTTCTTACATATCCGACGAAAAAATTCGACAGCATTTCCCCATAGTTCTCCAAGCACGAATTTTCCAAATGAAGCCAATTTGGTTAGCCTCACCAAAAAAAAAAATTGTACCCAGAGAGCAATAAATGAGGAAACACCACTGAACCTTTTAAGCACAATGCAACAACTATTGTAACCATACATCCATACACTTAACAATTCCTAAACTATCCAACTTGGACAATTCAAAATCTTGTTCATATCAACTTCTTATATTAGCAAGTTACTCAAAGAAAGATAATAAGTAACTTGCCAATATAAGTTTGATATGTATAACATTTTGAACGGGTTCTAAGTCATAAATGAAATAATTATACATAAATGTCGATCAACCTATACATAACTATATTTCATATCTTTTTATGTGGATTTATTGAAAAAGGTATAATGTTCTAGCCCACCATTTCAAAAAAGCCCATGATACTAGACATATAAAACATTATTCTACGGTGAAGGATAAAGCAATACAAAGCATAAGCTCAATAATTTACATAATCAACAGACAAGAGGGAAGCTAAATTAAACACAAACTCAATCAACTTGAACTGATTACTAAAACATAACTAAGACAGAAAGTAATCAATACAAAATCATATAGAAATCAATACAAAATCAAGTATATAGAAGCTTAAATGAAGTTAGGGACCAAGATCCAAAAAAAAGAAGAAGAAAAAGACAGCATAATACTTTATAAAATTGCATTATCTTTTGCCTGTTTTCTTTCTCCCTCTACACTTTATATATACCTGAGTAACCTGACCCCCTACTCCTATCCTATCTCTGCCCGTATTGCAGAACTCACAGCATCAAATTCACTCCTCTCTCTCTATCCATGCTTTTTCATACCTTTCATCCTCAACCACTATATCAATCACAGAAAAAATGGCTCTCAGGGACTCTGCTTTTCTTGCTAACTCTGTTAGTTCTAAGGTATATGCCATTTAAATTTGAATTGAAGTTAAGATAATTAGGTCATCTACTCATTGATTATTGAAGTTCTTAGTTAGTGTAAAGGAAGAGAGCTGTTTGACGAAAATTTACAAATCACTTTACCATAGAATCAGTAACACATGAAACAAAAATAGCATGAATGAAACTAAAAACACACCAATTTAGTGAATCAGAACTACAACACACAGAACAGGCACAAGATAAAAACTTCAATGCAAGAATAACCTCCACCACCTAACTGAAAATAATCCTCTTGTTTGGAGGTACTTTAGACACAAAAACAAATCATAAATGGCAACACCCAATAACAAAAATCTCATCAGAAAACAAAACCTTAAAATGGCTCAAAACCCATAAATTCAACAACCCAGAAAGCCAACATTCACACCCATTCCGAAATTCCCATAATTAACCACACATAATTAAGGCATGATTTCGCCAAAGATGAATGCAAAAACAACCCAGCAGTAGAAAACCGAATTACCCACTCTAGTTTAAGACACTTACTTTGTTGATATCACCAAAGAGACACGAGGAAAAGAACAAAGAGGCCTGAGCATTTTGTTGAAGACCAAGATCTCCACAACTGCTGCAAATTAACAAGAACCCATAGGCCTTAGTGTATTAGATACAAAAAGAGAAAGAAAAAGAGAGAAAAACAAACCTAAAACCAACAAGACATAGAAACACCATCATTTCACATGCTCACCTCCTCAATTTTCTATGAAGCCCTGCAAACCTCGGCCTACAATGGAGCTAGGTTTTTCGCTAGAGAGAGAGAGAAGGGCAAAAACAGGCCGAGCGCAAAGTGAAATCCACCGTGGGAGGGCTTTTATATCAGGTTGCGATGAAAATTTACAATGCATACATATATTCGACTCTATTAGAAATGAAAAATATATTCCGTCTCGAGAATTCGTCTCTGGTAGAGACGAATATAGAAATTCATCTCTAAATTCGTCTCAGTTACAGACGCTTACTTATTTCGTGGCTACATTGAAATACTTCATCGCAGTTTTTATTTTGAGACGACACACTTTTTCATCACTAATATTTTGTTACAGAATGACCGCTCTTTTGTAGTGTAGGGGTTAAAGATGTAGCGACCAGCTTAAGGCTGTGCCATAGTACCTTTGGTCCCTTGGGTGCCAAAGGTGTAGCACAACTGGCCCCTAGGCCATGCTGTAAGACCCTTGGTCCCTCGAGGGCTAAAGGTGTAGTGACTAGCCCTAAGGCCATGCTGTAGGTCCTAAAGGTGTAGCGGCCGGTCTCTAGGTCGTGCTGTACGACACTTGGTCCCTGGGCCCAAAGTGTTGTGACTGGCCCTAAGGCCATGCTGTGGGACCCTTAAGCCATTTGGGCAAAAGGAATCGTAAGTTTAGAAAATCGTGGTGTCTGATTGCCTCGTGCCCTAAGTGGCACCCTAGCCCTGCCCACGTCTCGGAGTGTGGATAGACTCTTTTTCTCTCCTCCCATCCCTACATAAGAGGATGGGGGATTTTGTGGAGGCCATTCTGAGTTTGCCTTCTTAAGTTTTTAGAGAAAGAAGCAGGTTCTTTTAGACAGAGAAACTCTATCCTTTTTCCATCGTCCTCCAAGTTTACTATAGAGCCTTCAACCTTCTCCCTTCGTTCCTTCAAACACGGTCGTTCATCTTTAACCCTCTATTCTTTGAATCTTCAAACGAGGTTGATCATCTTCAACCTTTGCCTTCAACCTCCCTCAACCTTTGCAGGTATGCATTTTTTGGGCATCCCTTTGAAGTTTGTTTTTGTGTTTTGTGTTTGTTAGATAAGATATATCGTCCTCATGTTCATTGAGTGAAACCGTCCTCGAACGGTCGGCCCGACCCTCGTGAGAAGGGTCGTCATCCCCAAGTTCCTGACCTCCGGTCTAAGATCGACAGTGGAGTAGTGGCCAGCTTTCCTACAAAAAACTAATTCAAGGAACCTAAAAACGATTCCCTATCTAGTGCCCATTTATGAATTCAAGATGCCTTCTTGGTCTGTTGTGAGTACTCATCGACTCCCACATCCTCAGTATTGAGGAGGAGGTGGTTTACCCTTGGAAAATTGATGTTGTTGTTTCTCGTATGACTAATGCTTAGGAATGGAACCTAGCCCTAACCAAGCAACTGCTCAGCTGAAGACAGTACCTGAACTCATGGCAGAGGGATATTGAGCAGGTAACTTGCAATCCTCTTCTGAATCCTAATAACGGAATGTCGAGGTGTGTTCCACCAATACCAACTCATTGTAGGGAGGGCAAGGTCTGCTCATCGGGTTCGCACTCTTTAGCTCTATGACAAAAAAGGGGCGGCCCTAAGAAGGCCTGTCCCACAAAGTTGTCACGAAGGGTACAGGCTTTCCAAAGGCGCCCAAGCATTCAGTCCCTAAGGATGGGCCAAGCACGCATTTTCCTAACCCCAACATAGTGCAGTCTTTGAAGAGGCCGACTTTAGAGGAAAATACCTTCTTCCACGAGTTATAAGATTGTCCTTCCCGATGCAGACACAATAGTTAATAAGTTGCCCCTAACTGCATCGCAATATACTGGGCGACCCTGATATACGGCATAAGATTTCCCCTCCACGAGGTAGTCATGGATATCCTCAATAAGTATAAAGGCCCCAGCGCAAAAACTGCCCACGTCGTGGCACAAAATGTGCTCATTCGTGGCAACCTACGAGCTAAAGGGGCTGACCTATTCGGCCCAGACGTTTGGGTTGGTACATACGGTGCAAAAGGAACTTAATGAGGCCAGAGTGACAGGCTGGTATAGCTTCAATAACCGAAAGGGCTTTATGATGGCCATTGAGAAAAGTCAAAACTGAAAAACTGGAAGTATGATTTTCTCTTTGTGCATTGGGCGGCTAGTTGGGCTGACATTCTGGACTAGAACTATGGCAAGCTAGGGAGCCTACATCCAAGAAAAGGGCTACTACTTGGTACTTTCAATATTACAGACGGGATGAAGACCGGTCGAAGCCCCTGGCAGCCTTCATGTCATGCATAATTGATAGGCGTAAGGAACCCGAACGTCGAAGGGTCAAATCTGGTAATAGGGAACCGCTCAATTGACTCCCCTGAGTTTTCGTATGTCAAGGATGACTTTTTCCTCATAGCCATGGGCCTATTGATTTTGGAGAAATATTCTAAGAGTATTGTTCGTTCCTCTCATGTATGTCGCTTTTGTTATTTCTGACCTGACTTCCTTTCCCCCTCTATAGAGCAAGCCCGGGTGATGCTAGCTCCCCTGGAAAGAAGGGACACCAGTGTGAAGCAGGATGCTGCTGAGGCCGCCTAGTGCCATGAGGCGCCGACGAATAGAGTCTCAGGCAAAGAAGGTCAGTTATTATTGCTTATAGTTCATCATCGCTCAATAGTCCTACTTGCCCCAAGAAAATCTAACTGTTTATTCCTTTACCAGGTGTCTAAGATACTGCTTTGCTCGAGAAATCTACCCACCATTATGGTTAGTCTTCCCCCCACTATCTTGCGTAACAGGCTGCGACAAGAGACACCTGGGCTCAAGCATCCTCTGCCCCCACTCCCCAGAGGCACGAAAACCCGGGGTATGAGCCGATGGAGATGAAAGGGTCAGGGGGGTCTACTCATTGGGATGCGCTCGGTCTGAATAGGAGATCATCACCTCTCCAAGCTCCTCAGGATAGTCGTTCGTCAGCTATGAAGTTCCTGAAGACTTATCCTCCCTACAAGTTGGAACTAATGGAGAAGTTGGCCTAATCCTAGAATTTCGTGTCGTAGCCACTTCCAACCAACCAAGGCTATTTGAAGACCACGTGGTGGTTGCTGAGGTAAAAAGCATTTATACCCCTTAGTGGCTTCTCCTTTCCTTTCCTAGGTCTCATGAACTTAACTTTGATGTGTGATTTTGTGTAGGGTTTTACCCGGGCCCTCAAGGTGATGCTATCCGCGCCCTTCGTATCTAATATGGAGGAGAAGGTTCGGCGTCTTCCTAAGGGCCAACGCCAGGCGGAGGACTCAGTAGCTAATTATAAACACCGCTGAGAAAAATTGAAGAAGGAGAATAAGACTTGGGAAAAGGAAAGGGAGGACCTGAACTCCCAGGAGGAAGATACCCACATCCAGCTGGAGGGCACTGACATTACTCGTCAGGAAGCTGTGACTAAGGCTGAAGGGATTGGGTTTCAGGATGCTCAAGAGGAACGAACTGCATTCTTCTGCGAGCTCGAATTTCTAATGGGAAGGCCTCTTCAAGGTGTGGGTTTGCTTAAGGGGTCGGGTTTCAGCATGCTCAGGAGGAATGAACTGCGTTCTTCCGCGAGCTCAGACTTCCAGTGGGAAGGCCTCTTCGAGGTGTGGGTTTGCTACGTCTAAGACCGTCGTCGCGCCGTTCAAGGTGGTGAGGACCCCAATAAGGTCGAGTTCTTGTATGAAGTATCCGATGACAACCCAGATCACCCTGGAAGCACCTCACCTCTCGACAATGGTGGTGAAGAGGGTAGCGGCGGTGAGGATCCTGATGCCTAGGGCTGCGGCCATCTCCTTCCTTTTCTTTCTGTCCTCTCCTTCGTACTTTATCTATTAGTGAATGTACTCATATCAATATTAATGANAAAGACTCCCTTTTTGGACACCTCTATATTTTCGTTGGCATGTTGTTTTACTTTTCCTTTTGCTTGCCATCATACATACTACGGCATCGTTGGGATTTATGATCGTCTGGCCCCAAAGTGAAATGACAAGTCAGTAAATTGAGGGGATAACAACATGGTTGGGTATTCCTTAACCCCTCTGGGCTAAAGGGAGGTAGCGTCTAGTCCTAGGCTGTGCTGAGAGACCCTCAGTCCCTTAGGGCGAAAGTCGTAGCGATCAGGACATGCTATAGGAACCTTACCCTTTGGGGGCTAAAAGCGAAGCGACCGGCCCCTGGGCCGTGCTGTAGGACCCTTGGCCCTTTGGGAGCTAAAGGTGTAGCGACCGGCCTTTAGATCGTGCTATAGGACCTTTAGCCCCTTAGAGCTAAAAGTGTAGCGACCTGGCCTTTGGTCGTGCCATAGGACCCTTAGCCCCATGGGGCGAAAGGCGTAGCGGACAACCTTTAGGCCGTGTTATAGGGCCCTTGGCCCCTGAGAGCCAAAAGTGTAACGACCGGCCCCTGGGCCGTGTTGTAGGAACCTTAGCCATTTGGGAGCTAAAGACAAAGCGACCGGCCCCTAGGTCGTGCTGTAGGACCCTTACCCCTTGGGGGCTAAAGGTGGATCAATCGGTCCTAAGGCAGTGCTGTAGGACCCTTAACCCCTTGGAGCGAAAGGTGTAGTGACTGGTCCCTAAGTCGTACTGTAGGAAGGGTGTAGTAGATTTGGCCAAGAAAGAGAGGTAGCATGGCGAACTATGTCCATATGTATACTTATTTCGAACTATCGTCGATACATTGTATTAAACGTACAAAAGAGGGAGCTGCTAGTGATAATACTTATGCAAATTGCTGCCATGCCACGTTCTTGGGATGGGATCTCCTTATAAGGTTGCAAGGCGATATGTGTCACTTTTCACCCGCTCTGTCACCTTATAAGGGCATTCCCAATTGGTCGTGAGTTTAGCGTGTTTGCTCGCTCACGCCATGGCCTCAGTTCGTTGAAGGACCAAGTCGCCCACGCTTATGGGATGGAACTTTATCGTCCGATCGTGGAGCCCTGCGATGCAGAGCTTGTAAAGTGGTTCTCAAAGGAGGGCATCACCTCGGATAGAAGGGAGTAAATCAAGAGCCTCTCGAAGGGCTGCGTTGTTGAGTGTTTCTTGGAATGTGGTAAGGCGGTGTGTGTGTGGAGTGCTACCTCAACAGGAAGTATAGCTTAGGACCCATAAGTCAGCATAAATGGGGTTTCTCCCATGGCCGTTTTCTCCGTGGAGTTCATCAGCCCATAAAATGCCATGCAGTTCATCAGCCCACTTTCCCTTAAGGTCGTCTAGTTTCTTCTGCAAATCGTGAAGAATAACTTTTTTGCAGCTTCGGCCTAACCGTTGGTTTGCGGGTGCGCTACCACGGTGAATCTTGCCTGACATCCCAAGTTGTTAAGGTAGTCGGTGACGTTAGTCGTGTCAAACTATCGGCTGTTATAAAAAATCATTGTGCGAGGTATGCCAAAATAGGCGATTATGTTTTTCCAAATAAACTTGCAGACTTCAGCCGTCGTGATTGAGGCAACGACCTCAGCCTCTATCCATTTTGTAAAGTAATCCACAGCAACAAACAAGTACTTGCGCTAACTCATAGCTTTAGGGAAAGGCCCTAGGATATCCATGCCCTAGGTGGCAAATGGTAGGGGGCTGATGATCGGTGTTAGCGGGGCGGTGGGTTTGCACTGTATGGGAGCGAACCACTGACATTTTATCGCACTTGCATACTAAGCTCTAAGGCTAAGTAGGACCGGGTCCCTGGTCCAATTTCATGCACCTGGTCCCAGACCCAGTTAGAACCAAGTCTAAAAATCTAGGCCCTGTCCCAATTGGAACCGAGTCCAGGATGTTTGGAACCGGTTGGGATCGGGTCCAGAATCGGGTACCCAGCTCCTAATTTTTTCTTATTTTGTTTTATTTCATTTCATTTAAATATTTGGCCTTTGGTTGTGACTTTGTGAGAGAACCAATACACCTAACAAGCTAGCTAATCAATCGTTCAAAATCAAATTTAATAGAGTGGTAGCTAGACATTTATCATGCATTAAAGTCCAATCGATTATCTAATAAATAGTATTTTATTTCATCAAAACATAAAAAAATACAATCTTCTCATAGTATTATACATTAACAAAAAGATTTGGAAATATCAACATATAGTCAAAAATTATGACGACATTGGAAGAACAACACCTAATGTCAACGGATAATCGAGAAACTCAGACATTTTTTAAGAAAAAAACTAATTAGACAGGGTAACGGGTCTAGTTTCGGTCCCAGGTTTTCAGGACTCGACTCCAGACTCGGTTACAACCGGTTCCAGGATTTTGGAACTAGTCCTGGACCCAGTTCAACCGGGTCCGAGTGTGGACCCAGCGGGTCCGAACCGGGTCTGGTCTAAAACCAGGTACCCGATTTTTTTTCTGAGCCCTACAGTAAGCTCATAGCTTCTTCGCATAAAGAAGGCCAGTAGCACCCATTCGTATAGCGGCTACTGCAAAGCCGTGTCTGCTAATATTGAACTGCATACTCCCTCATGGAGTTCTTCGAGAACCTTCTGCCCTATTTCCAGGGTCACACAACGCAGTAGCGGTCGGGTATAAGACCATTTGTATAGTATGTTATCGTATAAGATGAACTAGTTCGTCCGCATCTTTACTCGGTCTGCCTCCTTGGTATCTGCTGGCAGCGTAGCATACGTCAAATATGAGCGAATAGGGTCCATCCAAGTGGAACTCCTATCCAAACAAAGGAATTCGCGGGGTTCAATACTTCTTTCAGTCACAGTTTCACATTGGATTCGCTTCGGCTTCCCATCTTCTAAGGAGCTAGCCAACCTGGATAAAGTGTCTGCCTACCTATTTTCTGATCGCGGTATACGCGCTTATTGAAAAATACTTCAATAAACCGGTAGCCTCCCGTACCCGGCGGATATATGCTGTCATGGTGTCGTCCTTTACTTCGTAGTCCCTATTGAGCTAACTGACTACCAGTTGTGAGTCGGAGTATGCCCTAACTGAATCTGCCCCTGTCGTGTAGCACAGTTCTACCCCACTATTAGGGCCTCATATTCGGCCTTGTTTTTAGATGCTTTGAACATGAACCTCAAAGCGTGCTCTTGCTTCTCACCGTGGGGCATTTTAATGATTAGGCCAGCCCCATTCCTCTCTTTAGTGGAGGAGCCGTCCACATACAGGTTCCAAGAGGAGGAAGGTGTAGCTATCTTGGGAGGGATGTTGGCATTTTCAGTCAAGAAGTCTACTAAGGCCTGGGCTATTATAACCTGTCGCGCCTCGAAAGTGAGGTCGTATTGGGATAGTTCTACTACCCACTTTAACAGCCTCCCGGATGCATCTAGTCTTTGCAAAATATTTTTCAGCGACTGGTAGGTAAGGACAACCACTTTATAAGCCTCGAAGTAGGGCTGAAGTTTTCAGCTGGTCAGCACCAAGGTGTAAACAAACTTCTCGATCAGGTTCACTTTAGCCACAGCTAGGGCTAGGTAAAGAAGGAGCGTTTCATCATAAACTGGGCCAGTTATTCTGGGCAAGTGGGGTAAGTATGCCTTCAGCGATTGGAATGCGTTGTCTGCTTCTTTATCCCATATGAAGTTTGCATACCTCCGCAAGACGCAAAAGAACGATTGACACTTGTCGATGAAACAGCCTAAGGCCGCGTCTGGTTAATCGCTGGACTTCTCTGGTGTTCCGTGAGGGCTTCATGTATAGCACAACCTGACATTGTCCGGGTTGGCCTCTATTCCCTGACCGCTGATCAAGAAGCCTAGGAATTTTCCTGATCAGACTCCGAAAACGTATTTCTTTGAGTTGAGCTTCATGTCGTACGTTCGAAGGATTTCGAACATACCTTATAAGTCCCCACCGTGCTCTGCGTCCTGCATGCTTTTGACTAGCATGTTGTCCACATATACCTCTATGGTTTTTTCAAGGAGAAGCTCGAAGATTTTGTTTACCAGATGCTGATAGGTAGCACTGATGTTTTTTTAGCCTAAAGGGTATCACTTTGTAGCAGTGTAATCCCCGGTCGGTCACAAAAACGGTCTTCTCCTAATCTTCGACACACAGAGGAATCTGATGATACCCCGAGAATGCATCCATAAAGCTTAACATAGCGTGCCTTATTGTGACGTTCACAAGCTTGTCTATCTTTGGCAAAGGATAACTGTCCTTTGGGCGCGCCTTCTTCAAGTTTGTGAAATCAAAGCACATCCTCTATGTCCCATTGGGCTTTTTAATAAGTACCATATTCAAAATCCACTCGGGATATTGGCATTCCCTGATGAAACCTGCCTCTAGCAAGTTCTGTACCTCCGCTGTCGTCGCCGCGGTCTGGTCAGGACCCATTTGTCTTTTCTTCTGAATCACAGCCCTGTGAGTGAGATCCACGTTTACTCGATGCTCCATTATCTAGGTGCTGATGACTGACATTTCCTCGGGGCCAAAGCTGAAAATATCCTGGTACTCTCACAAGAGGCTGACCAAGTTACACCTGGTATCGCCCTCCATCTCTCGTCCCAGCTGAGTCGTACGGTC
>NCQV01063779.1:3092-15967 GCA_002740545.1 Lophocereus schottii
TGATTTATCAAAGTAGGCAAGTGGGAGTTAGGTGGTAAGATGAGATATGATGATGGAGGATGATATATGAAGAAGGATCCTGATGTGTGATGCCTGAGGGGGGCGAGAGTAGTAGGAGGCCGGACGTGATGATGCTGCTTCTGTGTGGAGGCGAAGGAGTTCGTGACATAAATTAGAAAAGAGGAGGTAGGCTTGTTTTTTTAGTATTATTCTACTAAGGTTTCCTTTCTTGGATTCCTTCTTTTCCAAGTCTTTTAACTTTTCTTCAATTAGAAGTAGTACTCTTATAATTCAAGCCCAAATAAATCCTTGTGAAAATATATTTTTCATGAATCATTATTTTTGGACCAACTTGATACTCCCGCTGGAATCCTTCAATCAAACCCGAACTTCGACATCTTCTCTTCTCCTCTTTCTTTATTAATGCGTAACCTAAAAATATATAAAATAAAATAAATTATTCAAAATAATATATAAAATATTATTAAAAACATGCATAAATTATGACTTAATAAATTCCCCCACACTTAAACTTTAGACGTCCTCGTACAAAGTATTCTAAAACTCGACCTAAAAATTAACCTTCTTTCTCATAAAGTTATACTCAAAATATGAAATTTACATTTGGCATTAGTTTGATTCAAAAAAACAGTTTTATTCAAAATTAGTTAGTTTTCCTTCCAACAAGTGATTAACTACTAAACATCCAACTACCATCAGAGTTTTGCTTCATCAACTTCACAATATTTCTTTAATGAAGTAATCAGAGTAATAATCATCCATCTCTTTTAAGCATGCATATACCGATCAAGAAGTCTATAAAGTTTACGATATAAAAATCAAAGTATAGTATGGCTATAGAGACAATTGGATTAGAAGGAATTACTCTTTGAAATTAATTCTAAACTTGTCTTGCAATTCCTCTCTCTCTCTCTCTCTCTCTCTCTCTTTTCATTTTTCAAAACTCCAATTGCGCACATATTCGAGGCTCATATAGAATCTTAGACATTAAACACTTCCTGTCTCACACTTACTCGAATAGAGGTGCTAGAGTAAGCAATTTATTCTCATTATTATTTTATTTATTTATTGACTATTTGTGTGGTACGAGTCATTTGGCGGCACAAAAAGAGGCATGACTCTCCCAACATGGCAAAGGAATTGTTGACTTTTTTGGCCAATGAAGTTCAAAAGAGGAATCGACCGAACAACTCTTTCAAATCTTCCTCCTTTGTTACAGTGGCAAATGCCATATCAAAGAAGTTTAAAGTCAAAAGCTTGCCTGAGCACATAGACAATCATCTGAAGACAGTGAAATGCATGGGTTGTCACGAATTTTATTTTAGGTGGGATACTAAAGATGATCACTATATCACCTACTGTGTACAACACATATACTGAGGTATGTATTGCAGTTCACCATTTACGATTTTCTTTGCCTTTTATGGGGTCTTGCCCCTTGATGATTGTAATCTATTAATGTCATGGAGCTGGATGAAGCATGGGTGCCTCTGCTATTACGTAATGCCTATGGTTTTGGTTTCTATCTGAGTGTTTATATGTAATGCAGTTCACTGTTTGTATGTAATTATTTAAGCAATTCCTTTGTTTTGGGAGGAAACTTTGACTGCATTTAGTTGTTGTGAACTTGTGATCAAATGGATGGATGCCAAAGGACTCAATGAAATAGGGAGGTTCTATGGTGTGCTAATGTTCATGATGCTAGATCGTATTTGAAGTGAATAGTGATCAGTTTCTTAAAACATTCAATGTGTTTTAAGGTTAGGGGCTCCATTTGGAATTGTTCATGAGAGGAAATAATAGTTCTAAAATGCTGCTTATAGTTGTGCTTCATTCACATTACTTATTCTTTTTAACAGGCTACTAGGCTAATATGTTTCTTTTTAACATAATAATCCAACTCATGAGAAGTATCTAAATAGAAAAATTGATATATATGATGAAATGACTGTTGTGGTTGGAAAGGATGTCACTCAAGAAAGTGGTGCCAAGTCATTTGATGATGTTGAGATACACTCACATAGAAATGCGATAAATTTTGAAAAGAAAGGCGATGGTGACCACGAGTTTGTGAAAGACAACGATAAACAATTGACTTCAAGTGCACCATTGGAATCAAGAAAAAGTCAAAAGATAACACATGATGATGAATTGACATGTCAAAATATCTCCACCCAAACAGGAGAAGTCACTACAGCTCTACAAAAAATATCTAAATCTCTCAATGTCAACCGTCTTTATCAACAAGTGATGAAAACCAAAAGGTTTGAAGAGGATTTTTTGGGTCGTGCAATAACAAGATTAGCTAATACAAGAAACCTTGTGGCAGAACATAATAATGAGAAAGAGCAACAATAGGGAAAACAATTAGCAAAGCTGCATCCAAAACATAGTAATTGTAGAACATGTCAGCAATAAAAATTATTAATGTTTTCTTCAATTCAATTATAGTAACCAGCACATTAATACCTGCAAAAATGGTTCAATTTATAACCTAAAATATAGTATATATCTCAAAATACATTATGGATAAATTAGCCAAGATAGGTTCAATTTAAGACCCAAACAATTGCAGTAATTAGAACCTCAATAACCTTGATATGAATAAGTTAAGATGGGACAAGTTTTGATAAGAATCAAGATGAGTATTACAGATTCAAATTATACGTTGAGGTAGGACTGTCTATCTACTTTTCATCTTCTCTATTATTGAACTTTCTCACAACTAGGAAACTTCATAAGCTTGATAATCGTGCCACACTGTATTTGCTAGAACCACTTCCCTCATAATTTGGTCATTTGGATCAATGCCCCTTAGAAAATTGTGTAACACGCAATAAACAAGGACAACATCTAGTTGTTTTTGAAAATCCCAAAATGGCTACGCATCTAGTGCACGAAATGGGTTTTTCAAGACACCAAATTCTCTCTGTATGGTTATTCTCAAAGAAGAGTGGTGTAAATTGAATAACTCTATAGTTGGAGGGGAATTCTCATCAAACTCTTTTAGATGGTAGTAAACTTTCTTATATGGGGGAAGAAAGCCTTTCTAAAGGGCATAACCAGAATCAAGCAAAAGGTATTTTCCTATAAAAGGTTAAAAGTTTGATTAGAATCTTCCTAGTATATTCAAACAGGGGGAAATAAAAAAACATAGACGTTACCAGTTCCTATCTTCTGGAACGCGAAATCCTCTTACCAATGCATCATTCAACACTCTAGAATCTTGTGACGATCCTTCCCATCTAGCTAATATGCATGTAAACTTTATATCATCAAAAGATACGACTGCCAATAAAGTTTGAGACATGCCCCTATTTCTATTCCTGTATCTATCTTAGTCTCCAACAGGTATAGATGCACGTACATGAGTCTCATCTAAAGTCCTACACAATCCTCAAACTAGGGATAAAATCTAGAGTAGTTGATAATCTTCAAAGGGATAGAGAAGTTAGGAGGGTTAACAAACTCTAGATACAACTTTAGTATAGCTTCAAGAACTGTGTGAAAATAAGAATGAATGCTCCTAGTGGAGCAAGACATCTTCCTCGCATCGCCCTAAACCTCTCATTATAACCTACTAGTTGTAGAAGCATCAAAACCTGCTCTTTAACACTGATATTCAGAGTGCTTGTGAGAAGTCCCTTTCCTTCAGGAGCTTCACACAATCTATAAAAGGCCATAGGACTCATTCAAAATTGGTTAATACAATGTCTATCCCTACGTAATAACATACTATTGATGTAATTTTCTCTATGAGTATCTCTATTGACACGAGGTTGACGTGAGATTTGAGGCATTTCAATTTCAGTTTCAACTTCTTTTCTCTTATAGTATCTAAGCAAAAGTCACGACCCCTAAAAAAGCACTTGCAGCAACAATAACCAAAGCTTCTTTCACTAATTGATCATTCATCTAGAAAATCCCATAACAAAAAATACAAGTATCACTATCAAAGAACAGATGAAACAGAACAACCTTGAGTAAAAGCACCTCATACTCATAGAGTACTATATAATTAACAAAATGTCCCCGCTGATAAGAGACACTGCCATATACATAGACCCATGCAATTAGCTATAAAATTGCGAAATACCAAATTTATAGCATCAGCTATCTCATTCATACAAATACATACTAGTTTCAAAATTGGGTACACAACAGAACCAGCATAAAGCACTAATGTGTAGCAAAAACAAAAAATAAGCACGTTAAGCCAACAGTAAACAACCAGACATCAGCAGAGATGTTTGATTTTCCTTTGTAATCCTTACCATCCTCGCCCTCAGTTTTAAACTTACTTTTGAGGGACTAAGTGGTTGGAAAAACAAGGATAAACTAGGTCTTCTAGAGCTCGCCATTGTGCCAGGAAATCAAAAAGGATGCAGTTTTTTATTTTTTGAATGAGACTGATAATGTTGTTGCTTTGCTAGATTTTTGACCTCATCCATAATCCCCTTTAATTGATTTTGGCAAACCCCCTTTAATTGATTTTGGCAAACCCTATAGGCCATGGTGTCAAGATTACCCTACAACGGAGCGAAAATTTGGAAGCAAATTGCATAGCTAAATCTAGACCCCGAAAGCCTGAAGGCGCTTAAGAGGATCAAAATATAGATATGAAGACTGACAAACCTACCTCTATAAACCCTCATTAAAGATACCTAGTGGAGAAGAGTAGAAAGAACAGTGTCAGTGACTTACCTGAGTCTAGTTCGAGCAAATACACCCGAATTCCTAAGAAAATCAAAAATTGCATACTCAAGCCATAAAATCCCTGCAATCGAATCAAACCTCTAATTTTTGAACAAATTGATGAAAATTGAATAAAAAATACATATCTACAGTAGAAGTTAAAATTTGAAAAATTACCTGAACAAAATTCACAAACTTGAGATTGATGACTTAGGGTTTTATCAATTTGAAGCCTTCACAAGCGAAGAGAGAGAGGGAGAAGCTTTGGAGTGTCGAGTGAAATAACAACACAGTAAGGAGCGAGATAGAGTAAGCCGACAGATATGAATGACTGAGATTACAAAAAAAAAAAATATCCTTGATAGTTTTGGAAAATCAATCCACCAACTTCATTTGGGCTAGAAACACAACCTTTATGTTGGAAATGGGATTGAAAATTATTGCGCCCAAACATCCCTGGCCCCAAAACCATTTTTGAAAATTGTGGGCTTTAAAAATAATTACAACAAACCTGAATGGACCCAAATGTAAAATTTTCCTGTATGTTCTCTCTTGCATCTCTCTAACTAATTAAACTCATAAAGCTAATCTCTCATGTAGGAAAAAATATTTTTGATGTGGCACTTTAAAATTCTATCGAAAATTTGAGTTGTTGGACTTTTGGTCGATTTCAACAAAATATTCCAAAGATTGATTCTCTTAATAGGTTATTTCATAAAAAAATTATCAAGTAATTTTTAAAATTCATTTTTCTTAATCGGAAAAAAATTATCCTAAAAAATCAGTTGACAAATAATATTATAAAATCTATGTCTCACTATGAAAAAATATCAATAAAATAAGCATCAACTACTCAAACGAACTTATCTTTAGCAAAAACATTATCTTGATAGGTTATTTAAGAAAATCTATATTACTGTAATAACAATCTTTTCGAAATTGTCAAATATTCGCCTCAGAACAAATTTGCGAGGTTTTTGCATTATGAGGCATTAATCAAATACGACTTCCATAATCCCCAGTTACCCACCATTAATTTAATTTAAAAAACAAAAACTCTATTCCTATAATCTAATGTTTCTCTGAATAACTAGTTGGTAGCCCCGCATTTCTGTGCTCATGTATGGACTCTCCCTAGGAACTACCAAAAAAAAGGAAAACAAAAAAGAAAAACCACGTCCCTCCACTTTGATGGACTCTTTCTACGCAATTTTTTTGGCACCTCGGGGGGGGGACCCACATTCCCTGAATCTAGAGTCTCTCCAGACTAATTCAAAGCCCCCACGTTGACCCTCATGTACGTGGACTATCTCTAGTTAACTCCCACCAAAAAAAAGGAAAAAAGAAAAAGAAACAAGAAACGAGGAGGCCATGGCCTCCTCCTGTGGACTCTACATTCCCAAGTCAATTAGTCAAAGTACCTTCTCAAGGTAAATACTCAATTCAAATGCCCCTTTATTTTTTTCTAAAAAAAGGGAAAAATATTATATGAATAATTGATTTAACTCTTTGCTCCTCTGGAATTCTGTTATATTTGATAAGAACAGATTCAGTACATTATAGAGCTTCTCCTTTCCTATGCCTTCATATTTTATCAACTAGTATGGGCCCGTGCAAAAGCACGGAGCATGTTTAAATACACATTTGATAGCTATCTTATCAAAAGAATAAATGGATAGTTAGTGTGGAAATAATTAATGCTATAAGTCAGTAAGGAGAAGGAAAAAAACCTGATAAAAAAATTAAAGATACTGCAAGCTCGTGTGTAAACAATACAATTAACAATTGAAAACTGTATTATTGTGGGAGAAGTCTATGTACACATTAGGTAGTCAATTCGATACAAAGTACGCTAAATTGGATGATGGTAAGTTACGTTATGATGTCAGTGATGAAGAATCCACCTCCTTTTCTTGTACCTGAGTCAAAAATCAAGATTTAGTGATAATTTGATTAATAATGATAGAAGAGAATTTTGTATGTACAGATTATATACCTGGTGTACCTAACATTAATACGTCATATGTAATGGACATCTTCATCCCAATTGACTGACACAATAAGGGCGACAGGAGCTTCCAATTCATGCCGTCGTGGAAGCTCTAGAATGAAAACCCAAGGTTTTCCAATGTAATCATCTGTAATCGCATAGGGAGATAGATGGCCATATGGCTGGGGACAATAGTAACACAGGTTAGGCAACGATAATAACCTGGGTGAACATGATAAGCAGTGACAATAAGAATACCTGCGCTGCATACATATCCAACTGTGTAGCAGTCGTATGTAAAACAATTTGCGCATCCTTATGAAGAACAGTGAACTATTTACAACCGGTGATATCTTGTAACATAACTCTGAATATGGACCTATATTTTTGAAGTAGAAAGGAATGGTTACACTAATGCAAACATAAATATGGGAAAGCATAACAGACCGTAAAATAGAAGGGAATCATAGATGCAAACCTGTTTCGAGTTGAACTTGGGGATCGATATGTGCAGTACGGTACATTAAGTGCGAATACATAAGTGTGGACACTTTTGTTGCAAGTAGTGCAAGCGTCGTAAAGCAACAGGTGAATTTCAACAATATATGCAAAAATCCGATAATATCTAACCTGGATATAACAAAATTGCAAAATTATGTCATATGGAATGAATGTAAGTGAGCATAATGAACATTTGGTGAATAAAAGTTTAGCTTACGTTTAGCGCATAAGGACATTCATTTAATCTAATCCGTTTAGCGGCAAACAATTTCTCTAGATGGCATATGCGTAATGTTCTCATACGCATGAAATCAAAATGCTTCATCACACCTGAAGTGCCAGAGTACCTATATAGAAAGTAGCACATGTGAGATCAGGTGCCTATGAGTTGTATGAAATTAGAGAACATAAATTAATGTTACGCGTTATATATACCATCCTTCAAAGTCGTCTGTTGTTTCAATATCTGGGTTTATCAGTAATCTACTACAGGAAAACTAGAAACGGATGCTCCTACAGTTATATTGCAATAGTGAAAACATATTACTGAAATGCACAATTAGAATAATAGATATTAGTAATTTGTGTGAATGAAAATGTATCAAGTGGACGTAAAGTTACCTTCATAATGTCTAATGTGCACTCTAGAAGGAAGAAGTATATTTTCAGCCGTCAAATATTGCTAAATATAGGTGCCTTCAACTTCGGCAAAATCTCTCCATAAAGTCAGTCTCAATGGATGCATCCTACACATATGTATCGTATATACTAATCTTTATATAATTGAAAGATAATAATAAACATGAACAAATATTAACTAATTACAATACGTACTATATGTCACAAAGTAATAATTCCCGCCGTGCGGTGCCTCTGTCTCTAGTCCGTTCCAAAGGATATATAGCTACTACCATGCCTATGACGTCTGTAGAGCAACAGGGAATGAGAACATTGCAAAGAGTACAGAAGATATGCATGCTTAAATTTAGATACCAAACTTGATTGTGTGGACAATACGTACCAACACCATTATCAGGTGTCCGTACACGTCGAGGGACCTCTGTAAATGGCACCAACGGAGGGTGGTGCTGGTACAAAATATCCTGACATTCTTCAATGGCGCCAAGAAGTGTCGTTCTCGACGTGAAAACTAATTTGTAAAGGTTGGTGACCACATTCCGTTCGCCATCTGTAGCAGCATCAACCGAGAGTCAGGATATGTGGTAAACCTTGCCAGCACTGAGTGAGGATCTCCATCGAGTAATATCGGCATCGCCCTCTATGATGCCGAAAATCTCATCACACTAAAAAAAAAAAAAATAGACTGCATTCGTAAGCATCATACATGCATACGATGAGGACTTCGTTGAACATAATAATACAATACCTGGTAGTCCATAAATATAACTTTCCATAATGTCCGTCGCCCATATAGCCGAACAGACATTGCTTGCATGAGTCGAACCATCAATGTTACAGATCTATTGCAAGAGTTGATGTCGCATATAGGCATAGAAGTATGTACTGAAGGTTCCATGTATGTAATCTAGAAACAAAAATTGAAAGTGTATAGTATGGTATGATAATAAAGAAATGATGATAATGTATTTATCGAGGGAGGTATATCACTGTACATAACACCAGAATGCTATGAGTGAAATTATGATAATCAAACAGACAGAAGGTAATAAGCGAAATAAATAAACTGTACGATATAATTATAAGCTACAAATTGTTCAATACATCCTATAGACAACATTTTTTGTAACGTCTACTAGAACTCATCTCTTATTACAAAGCAGTGCTTTTAATCCAGAAGGGGATGAAACACGTGATAATGCAACATAAAGTTGACCATGGCTGAACACGGGCTTTGGAAGATATACGCCAACTCTATTTAAAGTTTGCCCCTGACTTTTGTTGATTGTCATTGCAAATGTCAATTTTAGAGGGAACTGCCTTCTTCTGATTTGTAGATCTAGAAGATTGAATGGTGTTAAATCGATTTTGGGTATTAGAATAGTCTCCCTAACTTTTGAGCCAGTTATTACTTTGGCCTCAATTACTCTATCACCCAACTTATTGACAATTAATCGAGTACCATTGCACAATCCTATTGACTGATTCAAATTTCTCAATAATATAACTGGCGCACTGACTTTAAGATCTAAATAATGATTTGGCAATCCAGAGATCTTTAGAGAATGCAATAATTCAGGGGGTTCCATATCACTAAAAGGACCACAATTGTTGGCGTTTGACAGAGTATCACAACTCAAATAGTTTTTCACATCTCCAGGAAGTATGGATACATGATTGTGTTTATTTCATCGACATCATCATTCATTGGTGCAAGAATCCCTCGTTCACGAAGATATGACCAATCTTCATAGTTAGTATCAAAATGAGGGTAAATCGATGCGATCAAATTCTGCAGACCGTTGTTTTCATTCCGTATTAGGAATTCTTCCAGTATCTTAATCCAATTAATCTCTCCGTCATCTAAAATAGCAATTCCTTGCACTTGACCATCTCCAAGCTGTAATATCCATCGGGCAAATTCTTCGACATTGGGCACGGACTCGTTAGGTTCATCAATTCGTTGCAGCCGCATGTTTATACGCAAGTGCAGAACACTGCATTCATTCCAGAATGTTGCTCGATGGATTGTAGCTGCAACGATTGATTCACGACTTTCGTGTGTAATCACAGGAAGTATCTGTCTGAAATTTCCCCCAAGAAGGACCAGTTTCCCACTAAAAGCATTCTGATTATCACATATGTCTTGGAGGTGATGATGAACAACTTCAAACTCTAAGCGATTCATCATTGGTGCTTCATCCCATACAATCAATGTTGTCTCACGGATGAGATTCGCATATTCAGACCTCTTATCAAAGTAATAAACGGACGTTTCATCTGGTTGTAAGGGTATTTTAAATACCAAGTGGACTGTTTTCCCTCCGGGTAGCAGTAATGAAGCAATTTCCGATGATGCCACGGCAAGGACAATATGCTTTTCAGATTGGAACTTGGAGATTAAAGTATTCCATGGATATGTCTTTCCCGTGCCCCCACCACCATATATGAAGAACAACCCCCCTTCACCTCTGTTATGAGTATCGAGTACTGATCTGTACGTATGATACCGATCTGAGTTCAACCCCCGTACCAAACTTTCAAATCTTGGTGTTTCTGCAGTTGTATCATAATCAAGTTCGTCAATAATAAGACGATTAGTTGCGTAAATTGCAGTTTCAATGGAAGGGAGTGGCATTGGAGGGAAATTACATAGTGATCGTCCGTTTCTATTCAAGATACATTCAATCTCAAGTAGTCCAAGATTCTGGATCTCAGTACATGATAAATCCATATCCGGCATTCTTGTCTAGTGTCTTATGGTATGCAACAGGTCATCTGTTATATGAACCCCATGTGTGTCCCACAACTTTAGTGGGTCAGCAATCTCAGAGAACATCAACATGGAGCAAAACGTATTTCGTAGTTGCACACCTGAAGCTCAGGTTGATGCTTCAGTCAAGGTAACATGCCATTCACCATCATCATCAAGCAAACCCAATGCCATGCATGCTGACTTAAATGTTGGATGTAGGACACCACGTATGGTACAAATATCCTCAAAAGAAGTTGCTCCATATATCTTTATAAGAAGCAATCTCAAATAGTATCGTTCACCACAATTGGGATGTGCAAACGGAAGTCGACCAATTGAATAACCTTTTTGACGGACTGTCCAACTTTTAGAAGAATGATTCCATACCCATTGCATGGGAAAGTTCAGATACGTGGTCTATCGAGCGTGTGGGTACTTCTTATTTGCATCAAACCACATTGTTAACATTGTTTTATGTGCTTTTGGTTCATTAGTAATTCTACTGAGGTCCTCTTTTTCACTGAACATAACTAATTGTTCTCCTGGCAAATGGTATTGAAGTTTCTGTACAGAAGAGTATTGATGCTGCAAGCTGAACTCACAAATCCGCCATTATGACTCAACGACAGATATGTAGCAACAATGCAAATATTTTTGGATTTCGTTCCCTTCTCTACATGGCCAAGATTGCTCATTGTCATGATGTGTCGTATTACCTTCAATGATAATAGTAGCATGATCATGTCCCTTACGTACATACTTATACAGGTACTTGATCACACTACGGAAAGCTACACACTCGACATTGATGTGAGCATCATATTTCACGCATAGTTCTCTATTGTATGGGACCGCCCATTGGTTATCAATCTCTCGTCCATTCACGACCACTTGTTGTGAAGTGCACCGCCGACGGTATTGAGTGAATCCATGCTCATCAAATGTGGTTTGATTACAAAATCTCTTTGGTAATATTTTGAACATATTCCGTCAACCAAACATGATACACATGGGCCATGTATCATGAATCGTGTGACAGTATCATATGCTAGAGGGTCCATAGCTTGATCAGGAATTTCTGCACTAATGAGCATATCAACATCTTCTGGGCATGTGAGCTTATCTTCTGGTGCCACTGTTAAGAGAATATGAGCATGGGGAAGCCCATGCTTCTGAAATTTAACAACATATACTTCTGTAAAAGATAAAGGGAAGGTAATTAGTACAATGAATGTATTTATAAGGTAAAATACTGTGTTCAACAATGTCAGGAACTCACCAACAATGACTGTCTTGAAGATTTTTTTTGGTTTTAAAATCATCGAGCAGTTGTCATAACGTAATTCTGAACACCCGAGCTACTAGATCTGGTCTATCCTCTGATCGTTGACCAGGTAATAGCTCATTAGTGATTTCAGGCCAACTTGAATTATATGTGAATGTGACAAAGAAATCAAGAGGCCCCAGCGTGTGACAAATTCTAATTGCATCCTGATAATGCTGCACTATATAACATGACCCTCCTGTGAAAGTAGATGGTAGAATATATCTCCTCTCTATTGATTCTGCGTTAACGTCACCTGCATTAAGTGCATCTTGAATGCCACTATACAATTCAGTCCGCAGGTGACCTTGGTGGTTTTCGAACCATGTTAGCCTATATTGCTCAATGGCAGCCCAGACATCTACGTAGAATTATTGGCCTAATCGACAACTCTGTTTAATAACCATGGATTCACCTAGTCAGTCTTGGATGCGAAATGCATAAAATTCTCTCATTGATACCGTTGACCTTGAGGTACTGGAGTTAGCCATTCGTGGGATATCTGCACTTCATCCATCAGTGCCGTACGGAAACAAAAGAGGATAGTGTAAAGGCATGTACGATGCATGATGTTCATCTATCCTCTGCAAGGTTCCATCCATTATTTGGAGTATGACATCTCGTGGTCCAAAATGCTCAGTAATTCCAGAAGTGGTTTACTTGAGATCCGGTCCATGAGGACCGCATAAGAAGGAATTTTAAAAACCGAGGCAATACACGCTTGAGAGACTTCTTTGGTAAAGTAAGGAAGCATAACAAGAAGCTTGTTTGGCTAGGTGATGCTAAATGAGAGGGACTCCAACAGCACTGAGCGAATGAACAATACAAGAAATTGCGTGAAACAGCCCAGAAGAACAGACTGGAAACTCCAGAAAGTGGTGGCCCATCTCACCACTCCTATGGCTCGATCCCTATGCATGAGCATAGGCGGCGTCTGGTAAATGAATTAA
>NCQV01063785.1:0-14717 GCA_002740545.1 Lophocereus schottii
ACATTTAAAGGCTGTTAAACGGATTTTTAGATATTTAAAACATACACCTGATTTTGCTTTATGTTATCCTAGAGGATGCAACTTTGACCTTGTTAGATATGCTGATGCTGACTATGCAGGTTTCTTAGTTGATAGAAAAAACACCTCATGTATGGCTCATTTTCTTGGACCCTGTTTGGTATCTTGGGCAACCAAGAAACAACACTCAGTTGCCATGTCCACAGTAGAAGCTGAATATGTTGCAGCTGCTTCTTGTTGCGCTCAACTATTGCAGATAAGGCAATAACTCAAAGATTTTTGTGTTGACAAGAGATGCATTCCCATATTTTGTGATAATACAAGTGCAATTAATATTTCCAAAAACCCTTGTCAACATAAAAGGACTGAACATATTGACATTCATCATCACTTTTTGAGAGGCAATGTTGAAAAAGGCTTGGTTTCAATGAATTTCTGTGCCACTAATAAACAAATTGCTGATATTTTCACCAAGGCACTAATAGAGAACAGTTTGAGAAGAACAGACTGGAATTGGGTCTAATTAAAACAACTTGAGAATGCTTAATTAACCTCCAATGCTTGTCTAGTTAAAGGGCTTTTCAGGTCAAGCTTATTAAAATTATTGGTTGTAGTCAAACTTGGTGCTATATTTAGCACATGTGTAGAATACAGCTTGTTGACACTCGTTGAGGTATAATGATATTGCCCCTATTGTCCTATGTTACCGAACAACTGACCGCAGGAACAAGCACCAAGAACAGGTGTGGCCACTGTTTGTCACTTTGTGCTAATCAGGTAGTTAATTCAGTTTTTGAGAATTTTTTTTCCCGAAGCGTGCGCACCTGGGAGGCTTAATGCTCCTCTTTTTTGGTTGAAAGCTAGTCGACCCTTTAGCTCCTTTGCCCACTCACTTCACTCATCAGCCACCGTAAATATCTCTCTCAATCTCTCTCTCTCTCAAACCAAAACCCTAATCTCTCAAAACCCAAGCCTTTCTTCAGCCTCAATGGCGACCTCTGGCAGCAGCTCCTTCGCTTATGAGAAACGCAGCACCACCACCTCTCAAGCTCCAGTCTCGAAGTGTAAGCGTATGACGTCTCTGCCAACCTCCACATCTCTGCCCTTATCGGCGGCTGCAGCACCGGTACCAATCAGAGGTACGGGGTTCAATTCTCTACCCCCTTTGCCTATTTACTCTACAATTTTTGGTTTTTGGAAGCGTCTAGACTTGCGAACGGTGGGGATGAAACTGGGTGATGTTCCTCCTGAATTTGGATGGGATTTGGTATTGTTTGAGCCTAACGTGGAACCAACTAGGTCTAAGGGTGCTCTTGAACCCAGTGCGGGTCAAGCTGTGTCTGATGACGTTCTTGAAGTAGACACGGCTCGATCAGGGCCTGAACCTGTTCCTAAACTGGGTAAATCCCGAACGAGGTTTGCACTTGTTTTCTTTGACACATGGATGACCCCGTCATTAATTTGGATTGAGTGGAAGATGTTGAGGAGACTAACAGTGATGGATCTGATTCAACTATAGAGGTTCTCCAACTGCAGCCCTTCAAGAAAACTAGACCGATTGAATGGAGGCCTAGACGTCGGTTTAAAACCACCACTTCCAAACTTGTTTCCTCACCTGTTCGTAGACCTCGAACGCGCAGTTCTGGTTCACTCTCTGTTTCTTCTCAGTCAAAAGAAGTACCTGAACCTCCTATTACAAAAGCCTCTGCCAAACCTACCAAAGAATCTACCCAGTCTCCTTAAAAAAAAAACCCAGAACACCCCAACCAAAAGGAAAGCTGTTTCAGAACAAGTGCCAGAACAGGTGCTTGAGGAATTAGAAATTGAGGAGATTGTTTCCAAACAGGTGCTTCCCTCTACTCCATCGGTGAAGCCTTCCTTCAAAAGAGCCTCATCAAAGAGAAAGGCTGCTTCCGACCAGGTGCCCCAATAGGTGCCCATAGAAGCAAAGCCTGATGAACCCAAATCCAAGAAAGTCAAAACAACTATGACCATAGTAGACCAAGTTGCCCATTTTCTCCAAAGGAGTGTGGTATGGGGCAAAATTGTAAAAGTTGCTTATTTTTAGGATCAGGGCCTGGAGATGTTCTTCGATAAACTTACAGCCCAGGGTTGGTTAGAACTCTTTACAAACACCCAGAGAGGGTGTTCAGTACCTGATCTAGTAGAATTCTATACCAACTGTAATGTCACCAATGGTGTGGTGACAAGTGTGGTCAATGGGAAAAGATTGCGGTTCAATGCTAAGGAATTGGGAGAAATCCTAGGAGTTCCTGCTATGGGCTTTAGGGTGTATGTGAGGGAAAACAAGACAGTGCTCGAAGCTGAGAGATTGCTTAAATTGACTCAAAGGTTGAGTCAACAACTAGGTTTGAAAACACCCCGGTCTGTCAAGAAAGGGGAGATGACACCTTGTCACCGATTGCTCTTCTGGTTTATCATCAAAAACATCATCCCCTGGGGCCAAGGGCGTAGCCTTGCGGATGCAATGGATCAGTGCCTTACTGATCTCCTGGACTGGGGAGAGCAGATCAACCTACCAGCCATCATGATCAGTCATATCTCCCGCATTGCAAACACGACTAAGGAACATGACCTGGGGTATGGTTTTGTCCTGACTTCCGCATTTGAGCACTTCGGGATTTCTTCACAGAAGAAGGTAGGGGTGCAAGTGACAGATGAGATAGGTAGCAGCACCCTGATCAGTTGTGGGTTCAAGCTTACAAAGGATGAGACTGCTGGCTCTAAACAGGGGCCCCGAACACCCTTCACCCCTGTTCTTAGTCCTTCCTCCAGTGAGCCTTCTGCTGATGCCTTGCTTCTGGGCCAAAACCTGTTAAAGACCGAGCTCGCTGAGGGTAGAGCTGCTCTTGCTGAGGAGAAGGCTCTCAATGCCAAGTGCCATGAGGATCTAATGTCGATTCTTTCCGTCCCCACAGCCAAATTCTCTTCTCCTCCACCCTGAATCTGCTCAACCCCCTGATATTCCCTGTTCTGTCTTCCTTTATTTTTTCACCCTATTCTCAACAATTGTTTTTTTAACTATCTGGTTGTGCTTTGTGACTGCCAATGGTTTATGCCAATCTTGGTTGGATCGGCTGTAACGCTGTGCCATGCTTGTCTTCTTGTTGTTATTTGTTTATGCATGACTCGAATGGCTAATATCATTAACATACCATATACTTGAGTGTATCGCAGGTTGTTTTTCCTGCATTGCCCAAGTGGTGGTGACTGTAAACACCCTGCTTCTCTTGTTTGCCTTACCACCCTTTTTCGATAATGTCAAAAGGGGGAAGATGGGCATGACCATGATTGTTTTAGTTTGACCCAGCTTAAGTTGACTTCTTAAAAATTTTCTCTACTATGGTTTGACTGAAACTTGCTTTTGTTTTTTACATCAATTTGGTCATTTGGTTTGTCATCATCAAAAAAGGGAAATTGTTGACCCTATCCTTATGTAATGTAAGGTTTTAATGATAACAAATACAAATGTAATACACACTTGAGTGTGTTGATCGAACATGTTCCAAATACCGTTTGGAAAACTTTGAAATTGGTTGATTAACCATGGTCGAGAACACGTCTTAAGAACAGTTCCTCAGAACAGTTGAATAGCAAAGAACTTAAAGCGCATCAAAGACATGGAGTACTTCAGAAACAGCTCAGGAAACAGTTCTGAGTAACATCACAGCATTGGAGTGACAAGTCAAAATCTTATAGATGCTGTCCGGTTGATTTAACAAGAGTCTTGGTTTGTTATAGGTTTTATTTTCTTAGACTCCTGTTAATATGCCACTTGGAAGATCTTGATTTAACATTTACTTTGAATGGTTTTTTAAGAACACTGTCTCACATCAGTTCTGAGATCAGAGTTCAGACTGTTTTTAAGTCAAAACGATTTTTTCACAGTTTTCCTAAAATCTTGAGCTGACAATTTTTGAAGTTATTTAAGATATATTTTCTGTTATCATTAAACCCAAGATAAGTTGCTTTTGGCTTTGAAATATATTGGTGATTTTTAGCCCAGCTTTTAGAGGGAATATTTTACTAAATAAACCAAACTCCTATTTTTAGAATATGGTTAAAAAGATGAGAAAATTTTGGGATTTGGCTACTGAAATTTCGTGGCTTTCCATAATTCTTGCCACACAAAGATCTTGTCCTTGCGGCTCAAGCACACAAAGATCTTGTTACACCCTTGTATTTCAGGAACTCTTCCACCTCCACATTCACACGGTTTTCACACGGTTTTCAAGGTGTTTTAACTTGCGAATCATATTTTCAGAAAACCATCAAAGTGTGTGTGAAAATTGAGTCATCTTCCTTGGCATACTAGGAGCAAAATTGTACCTTGCATCCGCTTATTTAGAAGCACAAAAGTGAGGTGTATTTTCATTCTCTTCTTTCATTAAAGTGAGAGTTGAGTGTGTCCAAGCCTAGGGAGGCTTTGGGCGTGTGTAATTCGTCTTGGGAAGACAATTACGTGAGTGTGTCCAAGTCTGGGAGACTAGAACGTGGTGTGTAACTAGTCTAAGGGTAGATAGTTACGTGTGTTGCATTTGTAATAGAGAAGGTTACCTTTGTAACGTATTTAGCCTGTATAGTGGAAGTGTGTGAAAACTCCTACAGAGGGAGGTCATGGTTTTCGCCTCGGTTGCGCTCGAGGTGTTTCCATGTAAAAATCCTGTGCTATACTTTTCTACTTATTTCCGATGCGTTTACATTCTCTGGGCACTCTACAAACAGTCAGTCCGAAAAAGGCCTAAGCCTGTTCCCAGAAAATTGTGAAAATTTGGCAACACAATTCACTCCCGTCTTGTGTTCGTGTACTCTCAAATCTAACAGGGATCCTTCATTGGAAATCAATCATCCTCCCCATCACAATTAACCAAACGCATGGTGCTAGAGATTTGACTCCATATTGCGAGACATTAATACATTCTTTCCAACGAGTGCCTACACGTAATGCTACATCCAAGCCCATGCCAGCCCACGCTGATACACACCCCACGCCTTGAGTTCGAACCCCATTAGGCCCAAAAAATGCCAATTCCAGTAAGTCAACTCACCGATCTTCCACCAAAGTCATCCCGAACCAGAAGGAGAATTACCTTCCCTAGCATCCCCGAACAAAACGTGCATAGAGGGGGGATATTACATGACTCGCAAATGGGTTGNNNNGCTAAGTTCCCCTTCTACATTCTAGAGACCCCCCCCAACTCGAGAATGGCTGCAACGCACATAAGGGCCCTTCTACAAGTGGAAATATTTATGACCATGAGCCTATGGATCATGAAGCACAACAAGCCATGGCTATGGATTATGATGGTGGGACGGCGACCTCATTGTACCCAGTGATGCGACAGGAAACCTATGTCCAAACAGAGGCATGGAACAAGTAGAGTTCTTAAGGGTCATCATTACACCGTTGTTTATGGATCAACAAAATATGAATTTGAATCATTTCTCCATTCTGATGTGGAATCTTCAAGGTGCTGCTAGTCGCAACTTCCTTTTCACTCTAAAAGAGTTCATTCATAAGCATGACCAAAAAATACTAATCTTAGTCGAGACAAAGGTCAATGGGGACACTATTGATGATGTTTGTCATCAGATTAATTTCAACGGTACTTTTCGGGCTAAAGCTGTTGGTTTTAGAGGTAGTATTTGGGTCCTATGCCGAACTGAAATCCATGAACCACATTGCTTTCTCCACCTAAGATGCTGCCATTTATGGTTGTCCTAATGAACAAATAAAAAATGCTCTTTGGGAAGACTTGAATGAGTTCAATCTTCAGCAATTTGAGACCCTGGCTCCTTATAGGTGATTTCAATGAGACACGATCAATTAGTGAAAGACTGGCCTACAGTAATACTCTAGCTCGCCAAAGCATCCTCTTTAATTATTGGATTGAAAATAATGAGTCGTTAGACATCGGCTTCTCTAGACCGATGTACACATAGAATAGAGGTCTCATGCCAGAAACCCGTAAATGTGCTCGATTAGATAGGGGTTTGTGCAACCAATAGTGGAGACTCATGCTGCCTGAGCCTAATATTCACATCTCTTGCAAAGCCAACTTGATCACTGTCCTTTATTGATTTCTACATGTGACTTTGCCGCAACTGCATGTATTAAAAGACCATTGCACTTCCAAGCCGTTTGACTAACTCATGAAGAATTTGGGAAATTTATTACTGACCATTGGCGCCATGGACAACCTCTGTATCCTAAACTACATAATCTTGTGGAAGTATTGAGTGATTGGAATCAGAGGGTTTTTTGGAAACTCGTTCAGCTAGGCTCACCACAAAGGAATTCAAAGAAAATTGTCTCAACATTGCAATAGACATCTCCTTAACCAAGAATCTTCACTATGACATGACTTAGATGAAGTTCTTTCATAGATTGAAGTTTTCTGGTATCAAATATATCGTGAAGAAGCTATACGAGATGGTGAAAGAAATACCCGATTTTATCATCTCTCTACCATAGTGAGAAGGAAGGTGAATCGAATTGAGGGCCTCCAAGATGTCCATGGTAACTGGGTGTGGGACTTGGATGAAACCAAAATCATGGTGAGTAACTATGTCAAAGATCTCTACACAGATGATGGGCCTACATATATTCCCTCACTTATGCCATCAAATCGATTCGCCACGCTCAATCATGATGAAATGATCAAGTTGTACAACCCATATCTAGGCAGTGAGGTCAAAGCAACGGTTTTTGATATGGGGGCATATAAAGTGTCAATTTTACAGCTAACAGGGGAGGGAATTATGATCAGAGAATTATGCTCATATATTACTGCAGCAAACGAAGCCCATATATATACATATGCACGACTAAGCTTAATCCCTAACCCTAGCTTAGCGTCTAAGATAAGATTTTGCCCTAAGATATATACACAATATGATATCGCATATTATATTCCATAACACTCCCCCTCAAGTTGGAGCGTGTGAGTTGACAATGCCCAACTTGCTTTGTAAGAACTGAAACTGTTGTTTGCCCAACGCTTTAGTGAAAATATCTGCAACTTGATATTTGGAGGGTAAGTAGGATGGAGTGAGATCACCAGAGAGAATCTGTTCGTGAATAAAATGATAGTCGATTTCAATGTGCTTGGTCCTTTCATAGAAGATAGGATTCTTGGCGATATGCAATGCGGCTTGATTGTCGCAAAAATGTTTGGCATGCCGTGTGAGGAACACACCCATGGATGCAAGGAAGGCTTTGATCCAAATCACCTCATTGGTAACTGTGGCCATAGCGCGGTATTCTGCTTTAGCTGATGATCGAGAGATGGTACTCTGCTTTTTGGTTTTCCACGAAATGGGAGAATTACCAAGAGTCACGAAGTATCCAGTGAGGGAATACCGGGTGAGTGGACATGCTCCCCAATTGAAATCACAGACGGCAGGAAGATGCAACTCACAGTCACTTTTCAGGAATCTCCCTTGTCCTGGGTTCCCTTTTAAATATCGTAGTACCCACTTAGCGGCTTCCATATGTTCTTCCCTAGGCTTCTGCATGAACTGAGATAAGATATACATTGCATATACAACTCAGGCCTGGTGATGTTCATATACATGAGGCGACCGACCAACCAATTATATTGTGCGGGATCTGATAAAGGCTTCCTAGTTGCCAAGGCAAGCTTATGATTGGTCTCCATGGGAAAGGCAACCGGTTTGGAACCAAGCATTCAACATTCATCAATGATTTCTATGGCATACTTGCGCTGACAGAGGAAGATTCCTTTAGGACTGCGAGCAACTTCAAGTCCCATAAAATATTTCAAGGAGCCCAAATCCTTAATATGAAATCATCGACTCAAATATTCTTTAAAGTGTAGGCAGGTCTGAGGATCATTACCCGTAAGGACCAGGTCATCAACATAAATCAGCAGAGCCATATATATATTGTCTTTATGATAGGTAAACAAAGAGTAGTCGGCATAGGACTGAACAAACCAATATTCAAGCAGTTTGGAGGACAACTTAGAAAACCATTATTGTGGAGCTTGACGTAGCCTGTAAAGGGATTTGCGAAGATGACATACTTGACGAGGGTTAGAAGACCTGAAACTAGGGGGCATCTTCATAAAAACTTCTTCTTCAAGATCTCCTTGTAAGAATGCATTATGCACATCCATTTGATGCAATTCCCATCCTTTAGCAGCGGCCACTGAAAGGAAACATCGCACGCTCGTCATCTTAGCTACTAGTGCAAACGTTTCATGATAGTTAAACCTAGCGACTTGCTCATCACTGCAGATCACAAGTCGAGCCTTGTATCGCTCAATCAATCCATCAGAGTTGTATTTTGCTTTATATACCCATTTACAATTTATGGGTTTCTTTCTCGATGGTAAATCCTCAACCGTCCATGTTTAATTCAGTTCCAGAGCTGCTATTTCGCTAGCCATAGCTTCTCGCCATTTAGGATCAGTCACAGCTTGATGAAACTATCTGGGCTCCATAATTTTAGTAATAACTGCAAGATAGGCCTTACGCACAGGAGAAAATTATCACAAGTAACATAATGAGCTAAGGGATAAGGTTTACCTGAGGAGAGCTTTTGGAAAGAGCAAGTGGAAGAGGGGTTATAAGCGGTGGCTGAGTAACACACATAGTCTTCTAAATGACTGGGCCTTTTCTTGTCTCGGCACCCGCGACCCAGCTCACATTCTGCTGATTTGCGGCCCATTTCTTCTCCTGCCAAACGATCTTCGCTCTCCCTGACTTCGGGCTGTGTGACTTGAACCAGTGGGCCAGGTGGTGCGTCCAGGCCCAGGTCTGGCGGTGCCTCACTTAGACTGTGCTGTTGGTCCAGGTCTGAGAGCAATTATGGGCCAATCTCTGTTTGTCTCGGCACATTCCCATCGGTAACAGATGGGCTGCCATTGGGGACTGAGATGGGCAAGGATAATGTGCCAGGCCTAGCAGAAGCCTTGGGCCAGGCCCCATCGCCTTCTTCAGCAAATTTTCTACTTCCCATTCCAACATCCCCATCAGAAGATAGTAGTGGTGTGTTTTTGTCGGTCCTTGCTTGAAAAGGAAATTGATCCTCATGGAAGATAACATCCTGACTAATAAAAATCTCACCGGTTTCTAAGTCATACACCTTCCAACCCTTTTTAGCATAAGG
This sequence comes from Lophocereus schottii, assembly GCA_002740545.1. Classification (NCBI taxonomy): domain Eukaryota; kingdom Viridiplantae; phylum Streptophyta; class Magnoliopsida; order Caryophyllales; family Cactaceae; genus Lophocereus; species Lophocereus schottii. The sequence continues at coordinate 9,176 of NCQV01063785.1, forward strand.
ATATCCAACAAAAATACATCAGCAACTACGAGAATCAAATTTGTCTTTCTTCTTCTGATTATGATGTGCATAACACATGCATCAAACACTTTGATATGTGCGAAGGATGGGGATTCCTTAAACAATGTATCATAAGGGGTTTGGTTCTTAAGGATTGGTGTAGGAGTTCGATTTATGAGGTAGCCTGCAGTGAGTACACATTCCCCTCAGAACTCAATAGGAAGGTTGGCTTGAAAACGTAAAGCCCCAGCCACATTTAATAGGTGACGGTTTTTTCTCTCAACTCTACCATTTTGTTAGGGCGTATCGATACAGCCAGCTTGTTGTATGATCCCCTGCTCCCTATAAAATCACTTCCTTGGGCCAGATGTAAATTTGCTTCCATTATCACTTCTTATCATTTTCACATTAGCATTAAATTGAGTTTTGGTCATTGCGCAAAAATTCATCACTAGGCAGGATACCTCACTGTTATCTTTCATCAAATACACCCAAACATCCCTACTTGCATCATCAACTATAGATAGAAGGTAACGAGCATCACATAATGATTCAACATGATATGCACCCCAAATATCACAGGGAATCAAATCAAAGCAGTTTAAAGCTTTATTCTCACTACTAGGAAAAGGTAAGCGTGTTTGTTTAGCACGATAGCACACATCGCAGAAATCACTGTTGCCACTAGGCTTTTTACCAAACATAATGGAGAGTTGCTTCATAACTTGACTGGAGGGATGCCCTAGTCTGCGATGCCAAAGATCTATGTGTGTTACTTTATTAGCTTGGACATCTGGTAAGGAAGCCTCGTTGAGTAGATATACCCCTCTTCGTTGCTCACCCAGTCCAATCATAGTATGGTCCTTTATCACATAAAACTTTTTAGTAAATGTTACTGTGCAGAATAATTCTTCTGTTAATTGTGTAATAGAAATCAAATTACAATCTAAATCTGGAACAAAGAGCACATCATGCAAAGTTAATTTTGAACTTAATTAAACTGAGCCACGTTTGGTGGCCATACTAACACCATTTGGTAATCAAATTGGTATGGGCCGTGTGCCCTCCACATTGCTTAATTGGTCCAAATTGCCTATCATGTGTCATGATGCTCCGTTATCCAAAATCCAGCTGCTCATACCTGAAAGTTTTTCATATCTTGTTTTGGGAGTCTCGATAAGACTCATCAGGCGGTGTACCTGCTCCTCGGTTAGCCCAGGGATGACGGGCTGTGCATTGCACAGAGTGGTATGATGTTCAGAACTAGGTCATGCGCTGGACTGTACAAAATCATTCCCAACACCTGTGTCTCCATCCACATGAGCTGCGTAGGCCGTCTCACGTCCCCGACCCCTGCCTGCTCCACTGCGCGTGCCTTTTCCTCCACGGCCCCTTCTGCACCCTCTACCACCACCACGACTTCCCCAGTTCACCGGATACCCGATGAGCTCAAAACAGTTCAATTCATCATGCCCAAATTTGCCACAATCTTTGCAGAAATTCGCTTCTGTTGCTGCGAATTCCGGGACTTGGCTATGGCGGTAAAGGCAATCTGTTCAGGTCATGCTTCTCGTCGATTCATCAGCCTCTTGTGGGTTTCTTCTTGCTGTACCATGTTGAACATTCGGTCCAGGGAACGCAACGGATCCATCGCCAAAATTTGACTCCGGATAGTTGAGTAGAGATCACCATCGAGCCCCATCAAAAACTGATGGGCTTGGTCTTCTTCTATCATCTTCCTGACCTCCTCGATTGCCTTACATGTGCACTTTGGATATTTAACGTAATTGTCTAACTCATTCCACAAGCCCATAAGTTTGGAGAAAAATTCAGCCACATCCACATTACCTTGCTTTGAAGATGCTATCTCTGCTTTGAGTTGGTGAATGCGAGGTGCATTCGGAACCGAATATCATTTATGGATGTTCTCCCACATCTTATGGGCTGAATCAACCTACGTGACGCTGGCATGTAGCTTTGGGTCGAGTACATTAAGTATCCATGAGATTACCATAGAGTTTACCATCTCCCACGCGTTCAGCTCATCTGAATATTCATCTTTTTCTACCGTGGTTTTTGTATACTTCCATCGATGAATCCTAGTTTGTTTTTAGATTTTAGGGCGGTTTTAATAGCTTTCTCCCATAAATCGCAATTTTTGCCATCAAATTTGATAGTTGTTATAATCGCCCTGAGTCCATCGGATGGGTGAAGGTAGTAGGGAGATTGGTTGATAACTACAGATTCTTTTGGTGTCTCGTTCTTCCCCATTGGCCACGGCAATCAAGTTTGTGTGGAGTGCTCTGATACCATGTCAAGTTTACGACTAACATGGGAGAGAATTATGATCAGAGAATTATGCTCATATATTACTACAACAAACGAAGCCCATATATATACATATGCACGACCAAGCCTAATGCCTAACCCTAGCTTAGCATCTAAGATAAGATTTTGTCCCTAACATATATACACAATATTATATCACATATTATATTCCATACAATATTATATAGCATATGATATTCCATATTTCATAACATAAAGTGCTTGGACCGGATGGTTTCCAAGCAATCTTTTACCAAAACCTATGGAGTGTTGTGGGTGAAAGCCTCATTAGTCTTGCATTGAAGGTGTTAAGTGGGTGTGGCTTTCCTAAGAATTGAACGAGAGTATCTTAGTGCTCACCTCAAAGGTTGAGAATCCACAATCAGTGACACAGCTTCGCCAGATTAGGCTTTGTAATGTTGCATATAAAGCTATCACGAAAGTGATTGTAAACCATTTGAACCAGCTGAAAGGGTCATTGTACCCACCCAATGTAGCTTTGTCTGGGGATGCCAGATTATGGATAACGTCATTTTTATAGTTTAAGAAATGCGTCATTCCATGTGTCGCAAGAAGGGCTTTATGGGGTCCATAGTAATCAAGCTTGATGTTGAAAAGGCATATGTTCGATTATGTTTTCCGTTCATTAGAGAAACATCGATGGAGGCTCGGCTTCCTTAAATTATGGTAGACATTATTCTCAATTGCGTATCCCTGGCAAATTTTAATGTGTTATGAAATGGGGAAAAAACTACCCCCTTCAAACCTTCTTGGGGTGTTCAATAAGGTAATCCTTTATCGCCGTATCTATTTGTTCTTTATATTAAAAGACTCAATCACCTTATTAGGAATTTGGTTGGCTTTAGGAACTAGAAATTGGTATTCGCTAGTTAGGGTGGCCCCGCCTTGTCGAATCTTCTTTGTTGATGATTTAATTTTATCTGGTGAAGCATCAATGGGATAAGCTCAGGTCATCAAAGATTGTTTGCGTAGATTTTGCTTGGCATCAGGCCAAAATGTCAATTATCAGAAATCTATGGTTTTCTTCTCCAAAAACACAAATGTTGGTACTGCCCAACAGATCAGTGCAACGATAGGTATTCCCGTAATTTCATCTTGGGAAATACCTAGGAATGCCAACTATTAATGGAAGAGTGACACACCAAACATTCAGACTAATTTCTGACCGAGCAGATAGGTGACTTGTTGAGTGGCACTAAGCTCTTATCACTGATAGGCAGGGCTATTATAGTGTAGTCTACTCTCTCGAGTATTCCTTACTACTCAACGCGGTTGACAAAATTACCCTACTCCATCTATGGCGACGTGGATCGCAAATCCAGGCACTTCGATGGGGTGGTGGTCAAGTGTTGATGTAGTTTTTGTGGGGGAAGTAAAGGTAGAAATTTGTCGTTCTCTGGGACTGTGTGGAAATCAAATCAGTAGTTATTTCAGCCCACTAAGTATAACTAACAAACCTAATTGCTCACAAATTGTAATTTAAACATGATTTATTAAACTAAACTAAAACACAACATAATTAATAAAATCCATAAAAAAAATTATATTCACTAACAATAACTAGCAAAACACCTAATTAACTAAGAAAACATGAAATTTACTAACTAGAGAAAGGCAGAGGAAGGGGAGTACCTCAAAACCTTGAAAATCCAACAATGGAGGTTGGCCTTCATTGTTGGAGCAAGTGCGTGATGATTGGAGGTGGATTTTTCACTTATTCTCAATAATCTAACTCAATTACTATTAATCTAACCTACTGAGGGCCAAAAACTCAAACTTGTAAAAGTGAGTTTTCAAAACCCAAGCCAAAGTAGAGAGAAAAAGTTTAAAATTTTACATCTTGAAGAAAGAGAATGAGAGATTAAGAGAAGATAAGAGAATAAAAAGATAATTAGGAAAGGGAGACACTAATTTCAATCCATCAACAAAGAAAAGCATGTAAATTTGGGCACCAAACTAGAAAATCAAACCAAACTAAGTAAGAACTTAATGAAAATAAAGATTAAAGAGAGAGAAAGAAAGTTAATTGCATTTAAACTTCATTACTTTTGAATGTGGCTGCAAAATGAAGGTAAATCTACATTAGTCTCTCCTAAACCCCAGGCTAAACTCTGTTCTTAAAACCTAAAATTAGACTCTTACATAAATGCGGGATCAGCCTTTAAATAGATCCCCGCAGCAGTTTTGGCACAACCTCTGGAAGCCTACAACAGAAGTAGGGTAGGACAGCGGGTGACACGGTTGTGCCACATGGCACGGGCACCCCGTGCCAAATTTCTGAAATTCTGCACACACAAAATAAAGCAAAAACAGGATTTGGCATGGGTACCTTGTGCCACCTGGTACTGGCAGCCCTTGCCAATTGGCGCTGGTAGCCCACGTGAAATTTTTATAATGTTTTTCTTCCTTATTTCTCCCATAATTTTTGTGCTTGTTAACCCGACCTTACTTCATAGTTATCCCGGGGTTACTCCCCAATGTTTTCTGGGTGAACATGCCTAACTTTTGGTATACTTCACACGAATTATCTGCCATTGTGTAATTTTCTTTATCACCTACAAAACCAACAAAACCAACAAAACAATTGAATAACCCAATTTTGCAATTATTTGAACGAAATCTAGGTGTAATGAGGTGTAAAACTCATGCGCATCGTGCCCGAACATGAAGGCAAACGAGACATTCATTTAGTCCTGTGGGATCANNTTACAAAGAGCACGGAAGCAAAGAAGCTGGTGTTTTGGGATTCCGCTCTTTGAGGCACATGAATAGTGCCTTCCTGGCTAAATTAGGGTAGAAGCTCCTCATTGAAAAAGATAAACTTTGGTTCGAACTGGTCAAAGCCAAGTATTGTAATGGGAGATGTGATGTGGACATGTTCCTACCAAAAAACGATGCTTCTAATGCTTAGGGTGGAATCACGGATGACGCTAAGATCCTCAAGATGGGGATCAAAACCGAAGCAGGCAACAGAGAAAGAACCCTATTTTGGTACCATAATTGGGCCATCGTCGAACCTTTAATCAAACGTTATAATAGCCAGCCTCCCTCAAATATTGAAGACGCCACTATTGTATAAATGTGGAACTCAAATAGAGGATGGAAATGGGAGTTGTCAGAGAATCTGCTCCGTATAGATACACCGAAAGTTTTTGCCTATATGAACTACATGATGGAGAGAATTTTGAGGATC
>NCQV01063785.1:28744-38976 GCA_002740545.1 Lophocereus schottii
GGGTCAATTGACCCCCCTTGCCCTTACGTAGGTCCGCCACTGCTTGCATGTCTTAGGTTTGACATATTTCTTAAAAGCTGAAATATTAAAGACATAATATATGACAAGAATGAGGTGTTTGGCAATATATATTAAAGCACACCTTGAATCCTACATCACTTGAGGATCTTATCAGCTCATAGGGTTGAGCTCCCATGCTATTTGACTTAAGAAATGGCGAGCCACTGACTTAATGTTTTTAATCTAGAATCACGTAATGGTTCTAATTTTGAGCCCCTACACTCCTATCTTTATATAGTTTTAAAAGCATCATACTTATAACTTGCTAGATTGACCAAACAAGAGTAGTTCACCATTAGCATTATGTCACTTGAAATATTCCTATATGCCTAAAAGTCTCCTACAACTCTTTGTGATGGTAACAAATTATATATTTGAGAAGTACAAAGTGGTGGTGTTGAGTATATGAAAGGATTAACAATAGTTATAAGAATTCCTATCAGCTTCAAACCTGCAGCCATCAGGTAGGCAAAAGAAAATGGGAGCTATGAAGAATTACTGCAATAAGGGTAGTGGTATGTGTGTAACTAAATAAATGAAGGGTAGATAACAAAATGCTAACATTTAACAAGTGAAAGGTTCAACATGACACATATTGCGCAGAAATGAACGCGATAAGGGAATTCAGAGATAAATGACAATGCAAATTAAAGATATCCACATGTTAATGCCAGGGAGGGATGATATGAAGACCTTGACAGCAACAAGTGGTCCACTAGTATACATGGTAGTTCACGCCATCTATATACGTAAATAAAGTTCAAGAAGATGATATTATAGGGTAACATCATTATTTATAAGAAATGAAATGATTATATGCTTGAATTTAAGAATAGATCTGGGATCAAGGTAATAGGATATTTTCTCTTGTCAAAAATATTGGATTGTACCTTTAATTTAGGATGAGTTGCATAAACATAGGAGTGTGAAGTTGTGTCAAGTAAGGCTCCATGCACAAGCACAATTTTGATGAAATGGAGAAGAGATTATAATAATAAAAAATATTAGGATTCTAACAATTCTTGAGAGTGAAAAAGAGTGTACTTAGTTGAAAAAATTGCATTTAATTGAGAAGAGATGTATTAGTTGAATGTAACAAGGTTGTAGACAAATCTATCATGCTAGAAGAAGCATAGATAAAATTTTAAGAATCTATAAGGCTTTGAAGGTATGAAGTAGAAAGTGAAAAATAACGTACGGAAAAGGAAAATTTTTAAGGATGAGATTTTTACATGTCAAAGAGAACGACACTTATAATTTATTGGATTAATGAATATATGTATGTTAAAGGAAAGAGTATTAATATGATAGACAAGCTTCATTTTGCAATTGTGGATGACAATCAAAACCCATCAAGTAAGTCATTTAGATTGAGAAATTATATAGTAGGGAAATAATGTTGACGATTTAACTAGAAATGACTAAGCAGAGATATGTGAATGATGGTAGTAATAGGAATATTTCTAATCAGAATCATTATTTCAAGGAATAGAAAGTAGAATATGAAATGAAGAGTAAAAGAAAGACAAGATGTTACAAAAAGTAGCTCTAGCGCGAACAATTTAGTAACAGACGACAAAGAGGATAAAATATTTCAAAAGATTAGTTACACAAAAGAAGAGAAGGTAGTCAGTATTTATTTAAGCATCATACTAGAGTAAAGAATGGGTGGTTTAAATTACTGATGAAATGGCTAAAAGGGAGGTTAACTCGACTACCTCTGAGTAATAGAGTGTCAAAGGTGTTGGTATTAAATAAAGTCATAAAGTTGTCCTTTCACATAACGAGGTTTTTTTTCTACCATGAACCATCTAGAAGATGAGATTTCAAATGGTAGGAGGTAGTATGATTAGAAGTGGCTATAGACAAAAACTTGGTTGAACTTATAGTGTGCATCAAAGGTAAAACTTATAGGTATAAATTGATAGAGACGAAAACTTTCGCCAAGGTATCTTTCACTAGTTATGAAGGAATCTACATGCAGGCCCATATGATGATAAGGACATAAGTTATGATGGTTGCCAATTGATTCATATGGATCAAGGACCAGAATGAAAATGTCCAGGTTGTAAACTTGAGGAGCTTGTAGGAGCACTAAAAGAAATGTTATGAATGATGCAAGGAAAAAAGTGGTCTTATACTCAAACGGTTGCCTAAATATTCAAGTCGCACTTACATAAGCATGTGGTTAGCAATCGTGGGAAAGACTAAAAAATGAGTTCATAACATCACAATAATAGATAGACTTGATTCGTCAGCTTATTTAATTTGAATTCACTTATATAGAAGAGTGACATCTTTTTATAAGTAATGGAATCGAGAATAGTGTCAAAAGAAAAAAAGCAAGCATCAAGGCTGGTTATAAGTAAGGGAGTTCATGTCATTATTGAAAGGAGGATCGCGATGAGTCAACGAAGCAAGGATAATAAGTGAAGGAAAGAGGAACATATCTTAACTTAACGGTTATGATTCACACAAAGATTAGCATCATGAGGTAAGTAAATGGTGAAGGGATATCCAACAAAATATTACTTAAGTGATTAACCAAAATTTGTAAAGCTGCAGTGGAAGGTTAATATGGCACAAGGCGTTATAGGTTAGGTTGTGTTGCTACATAATATGTGCGTGACTAGACTCTTAGTTTTAATCAAGGAAATCAAAGGTTCCAAACAAAGAATACGCAGCCATTTAACAATATCTTAGAAGAAAGGTCTAACGTTTGTTGGCTGAGGATTATTATAGGCTCTTCCAAAATAATCCAAAACCTGGTTTGAAATGTTCAAAAGATAGTCACCTGGGGTTTTAAATTTTATGTATACACTTCCCACATCTTATTTGCAGCACAATCCTTTGTCATCATACCGGAAGTTATGTCTTGGTATTACCTTCTGGAATATGACATCTTAATCTTAAAAAATCACTTGTAAGAACCTTATAAAATCCATACAATATACATGCATAATCCAAGACTTCCAATTCCTTACTAGCATGAGTTGAAATGCAATGCTATCAAGTACCTTGAGTTCACCACTTAAGGCTCTTATAGTTATGTTATACTTCTCTATGATCGTGTGTCTTCCCAGATTGTATCCGCGAATCTTATCCGACCATTAGCTACCATGTAAATTATGGCCCCTAAAATTCCTAAAATTTACATATATAGCTTGTCCTTGAGCATTTTCCCATAGTTTCATTTATGTAAATAGGCATAAAGTGGGTATGCTTAAAGTTAATCACCACTCTTGTTTCCTTGACGAGCTTAACATCTAAGCATCTACTATTTCCTCTCCCCCCCCTTTTTCTCTGTTGACTTTTCCTGAATTATCCTGTGTCATTATCACTCTACAACCCTCGTTATGCTCTTACAGCACAATGATTTGGAGTCTTTTGCTTTGGATAGAATAGCACAGGGAACTCATTCTTCATTTATGCCCTCCTTTCTCCCCCCTCTATGTTTTTTCATAATCCTTATTAGTTTTAAAGAGTCTGCTCACCTAATTACCTCATACACCACAAAATAAAAATTTTCTCTATCTAATTTATTTTGCATAATCTATTGGGCATATCTTAACCCAAGAGCACATATCACCTGTTCTAGCAAAAGATGATAAGGAAAAATGTATAAAATTTCTGTAGAGTTTTCAATTTATGTCTTGACTTTGAGGTCCACCTTTAGTAATTTCATGTGACTTTAAAGTTTGAATTAGTCTCACAGTAAGTCTGGACATAATAGCCTCAGCCATATCATACAATCTAGAACCTCCTAAGGAGTCCTTCTTCACACTTTCTCAAAGTTTTCAAAAAAAAAAAAATAATAAATTGTCAACTAATTGACGCTTCAAATAGGGCATGCCCATATTTGTAACCTTAGTTAGTGGCCCACAGTTTTAATTTCAACTGAAAACCCACATCTGAATATCCTTCGCCTCATGATTACCTACATAATTGTGAACATGATTAATGTGTAATGATTTGTATATTTACCAAGCAACCAGTAGGCTACATAAGTCAACATATTCTTAGAATTAGCCAATGCTAATACTTTATTTGCATGACATCTGTTGTCTTGTCACATATGACCAGTATAACACCAACTAGCACGGCATAAATCATTGGACCGGCGTCAAGCAATTCATTGAAGTAAATTATTTTCGCACTCTAGTTGGCCTTCGTACAAATATGTTGTTCTAATGTCTATTTGTATTAATTAACACAAGGACATTGTAATAGAATTCATTCCCCTAGCATAAAGGCTTTGATGTAGTTTAGTGGCCCATGAATCAGTTATAGATTTGCAAGTGGCATCCGCAATCATAGACACTGTCATCATTAAACATTAAATACACCAATTTCACATAACTATCAGTATGGGCTTATAACTCTTCCTTGCCCTACTTTGTTAATGACGAAGCCTTACTGCATTACCCAACTAGGTCGTTGACCTTAACACGAAAGCTGAGGACAACACAAATATTATCTAAAGTATCCCTAGTATGTACTCATGCACATGAACTCGAAATCCATCTCACATTTAATTAGTCCAATATAACTCATGAACACCTGATAGCTCATAGTGACCCTTAAATCTAAGCTATGATACCACAACTATAATGCCCCAACTTACAATCACACAAATGACATTAATTATCTGAACTTTAGTAACCAATATCATTGAATAATAAGTTAGGACATTACCGCCATCCTGTCGAGGATAAGACTTGACAAATTTACTTAGCATAAACCTTAAAACACACTTTATCTTCCATGAAAATCAAATGATTCACATTTTATACGTTCCCAAACTCCAATAAAATTGTAGTATCCAAAATGCTTACATTCCAATGAGCCTTTACTTTATGAAATGCCACTACGAACTTGTCTAACTCCTGTCCATGGGGTGTTTCCAAGTAAAGACTTCACAATTTATTCACCTAAAACGTAAAAACACAAGATGTTCTAATAGTGATCCAAAACTTAATACGTTTACTTTTATACTAGAAAGATAAAAATTTGTTTTATAGTAAGTGTGTGCATGTCAATTCATTTTAGTTCTGGGAGAGAGAATTATATTAAAACTATAATCAATTATCTTAGAGTAGAACTCAAATTGATGTGCTCATAACTGAATGATGTGATCATTGAGTAAGCTGCACACCTTTCAGCTGATTAGAAAGTTCGGATTGAAGTCGCATGGGTAAATTGAAAGGCGTAAGCCCTAATGATTGATAGTTAGTAAGTTCACTTGATTATATGGCAAAATAATACTTGAAAGTGATTAATTAAATACTCATATATTATAAGATTTTGGTATTTATAAAAGACATGCACTCTTTAGATGGGTACATGTAGTAGATGTACCTTGTTTCTTGATGTATACTATCGCCCTTAGGAATTGACTACAAATGGGTAGATGGTAATGACCTTGTCTTCTGATTTGATACAAAACTTTACATTGTTAACAATTTACATCATTCGCATTACTTAATTCTAATTACATGGATGCAACACACTTGTGTGTGTTTGGCATATGTTATTTAATATTATTCTCCACTCTTTAATTACTAATACCATTACCATGGTTGTTACTACTGCTATTACTACTACTACTACTACTACTACTACTACTACCACTACTACTATACTACTACTACTACTATTATTTCATTTTCTATTCAAGTAATGTTTTTCTCTTTTCTTGCTATGGACCTTTAATGCCCATACCATCTCCTTGATTATTATTTAGATGTGCAGTAGTTTAGTCAAATGTAGAAGATTAGTATAATATGCCTCATTTACAAAGAATTAACAAAAGGCTTTTCTTTGAGGGTTTATTGAATTTCACTTGTTATTATGTTTAATTAAGAGGTACTATAAAACCCTAGAAAATCAACATGGGGAATCATGTGAAGTGGACCAACCCTCATAATCCAAGTCAATACGAAAGATTTTTCCTCCATGATTTCTTTTCAAAAAAATTTCATTTGATTCATAAGAAGAAGGGATTAAAAATTTCATTTGGGTTGCATTTCCTTGATTTATGCTTTATTTGATTTACTGGTTATTAAATTTCCTAGACTTAAATATTTATTTACCTAGTTATACTTATTATTTTTGTCGATTCCTTAATGGATCAGATTTTCCCTAAATTCACCTTTTGGGCTAAGACAGTTTTTACTTTCCAAATTTTTTTTTCCTTTTGTTTACCTAGCCAGCTACCCTCCTTTTCTTTTATTTTCCCTCTCTTCTACCTCACGCCACTCTCCCTCTCATAACTCACGGTTTCTCTGCTCTCTCTCTCTCTCTCTCTCTCTCTCTCAACCCATACATCTGCCTCTCTCCTTCTCCACCATAAGTAGCCACCGACCGTCACCTTCTGTCACCGGCCACCACCAGCAATAAGAGCTTTTTCCCCCCTCTTCTTTTCTCTTGGCGTGTGCGTAAGTGGCGTGCATCCCATGCACCCCATGAACAGAATCTTCCAAGTTTATGTTTTCAAGTATGCAAATTATGTTTCTGGGTTAAGCATTCAAAGGGGCAAATTGTAATACAAGTTTTATAATTACTTTTCATATTTGGACCTTCAAGGGTGTGATGACCCAATCGCGCTTCTCCCAAAAACCGAACCAAGGTGAGCATGCTAGTGTATGTGATTTTTGTTTCAGTTAAAAGTTAAAAATCTTGATTTGACTTGGATTAGTGGGGGCGTGGGATTGTGGGGATCATTATGGCATAGTCGTGGACTTGGTCTCATGAAAATCATGGCCTAAAAGGTACTCACATTAGAGTTAAAGGTTGGGCAGGGTGTCATTGGATAGGGGATAGTTTTTCCTTGATTTTAAAAATTACGCCATAGAGTTTTACTAATCCCAGAACCATGAACTTTTTATCCTAGATAGGCTGGCATGTGCTGAGTAATCTAGTTTTTGAATAAAGGGAATCCAAGTAGCATAGAGCGATTTATGTCCAAATTACTGAGGGCTGCCCAGTCACAGCATAGAGTAATTGAGAAAAACACCCAAGTTATACACAGATTCAGCGAAAGCGCCAAACAATAAAATGGTAGAGGATGGATTGAGCTTCCCAGAATAGGAAAGAACTTAGAATTTCAACATCGAGAACTAGAGGTATGGGCTCTGGAAGACCGAATCTGGATTCATGGTTTAGCTACATTAGGAACTCCTAACCGTGCCTAAAAATTGTGGAAAAATTTCCATAAATAAGAAATAGGCTGTAGTTGTGGTTTGTAAGGACTTGCACTAAGTGCGAACACTGTTTTGGTCCATGTGCTAATTACTAGACCCAATTAAGTAACCAAGCAAGTAATTGTATGGATTCTAGGTGACAATAATGCCCTAAACCTTCCCCGAAGTCATTTGAAAAATGTGTGATGAACATGGTAAGGGCTACCTTGAATGTTATTTTATGTGAAATTGTGGATTGTACCAATTGGACGTGGAATGAAACAATTACGTGGCTTGGGTTGAATTATCTTGCTAAGTTAGTGAACGATGGCAATTGAACTGATTGTGTTGTAAATAAAAATGTATATTATGGAAAAGCTTTGGGGATTGAATTGAGTCAGAAGGAAACATGTATGTTTGTGAACATTTTTTAAAAAAGGGGGTAAGCATGAATGCATAAATAAATGATCGCATGGGTGAGACTGTGAGCTATATTATGATATTGAAGGCCGTTAGCCATCCCTGGGTAAAACTGCATGCATGTAAGCGGCCACGTGCCCTATTGGGATATGGGCTAGGCTAGCGGTAACCGTCCAGGTTGACGGTAGCTCAGGAAATGGTTAAGCAGTAACCATCCAAGTCGACGACAGGCCAGGATTTAAGTTAAGCAGCTGTGTTAAACCCAAGCGTAGGCTATGAGACCTACTGGGGTTGCTCACCCTTAAGAACCTAAAAGTTATACAAGAGATTGGTATGGATGTGTGCATCATTAAGAATATATAAGTGTCGCCCAGTTATCTTCCCTTTCCCTAAAATGTTTTAAAAATCAATTTATGTGTGTACTTTGACTATTATGGATGATTATTATTGAGTTCATCTCATTTTCGTGTAAAATATTTTGCTTTCAGGTGAAGTGGTTGGCATCGGATTGGGGACCCGAAATTAGAGCAAGGCCCTGACCTTTAAGCGGATTATTACATCAAGTAGTTGTTTTAAGAAGAGACTTGCCTTAAATTTGGTTTAAGTTTAGTAGTTCCTTAACAGTGGTTGAAACCTTTTAACTAAAGTATCACTAAAGAATATCTTGCATTAAAGTTGGTTGATACGTAGCCTGGTGTTTCAACAAAGGAAACACAGTGGTAGCACCCTGGTTAGGTTTCCGCTGCCATATAGGTCAATAATTAGTAGCAAAGAAAGGAATTATAAGTTATAATTAACTAAGAAGTAAAATTTGTAGACCTAAGGGCTACACGAAGTGTGAGTATAGGATGGGGAAAAAGGGCAGCATGTCTTCATATGCTTGCTTATTTGTTGTAATTGTGTGTCTGATGTGAACCTACTGATGTCTAGAATGAACCTGACTCATCATCATAGATGTATGGGGCAGTGTTGCCGTTATGAGAGGATGGGGAAGGTGCCTGGAGCTAGCCTGGAAAGCCACTTAGAGTGAATTCACACCTTTATCCAGGGGAGACTATTGGGAATTCCAAACGGCTGCTTGAGATTTGATCACAACCACACCCCATTCTTCCTTAAGATCCTTTCGAGTGACTCGTTGTAGCGTTTTAGGGTTAAGGAGTTATACTTTAAGAATAGGTTGTACTATTTTACTAAAGGGTGCTGCTTGTGTGAATCAGAACCCGATGCATATGGAGGGGCTGGTGGACTGCCTCATAGATATAGGTCCCTATGATCAACCTCCCAAACTTGATACTAAGCATGACACCCTACCACCGCCACCAGAGGTGGATACCAAGGATGATAAGTTTGTAGGGGAGAATGAGCTTGAGGGCAGGGAGGATGAGCTGGAGGTAAAACCCATTGAGGAGGGAAACCCTAGAGAAGAGCCCTTAGTTGAGTACGAACCTGAGGAAGACCCAGCAGAAGACCCCGAGGAGGAACCTTTAAGGGAGGATAATCTCGAGGAGGACCCAATAGAGGAAGAAGAGCCTGGGGAAGATCCAGAGGAAGACTCTGAGGAAGAACCTTTAGAGAAGGATGATCCCAAGGAGGACCTCGTAGAGAAAAAAGGCCCTGAGGTAGAACCAGAGGAAGAGCCTCTAGACGATGAGGAACCCAAGGAGGAACTCCTAGAAGGCGAGAACCCAGAAAAGGAATAGTTGATAAAGAAAGATCTAGAGGAAGACCTAGTCGTGGATCAACCCAAGCCTGAGGTCGCCCACCGGAAGCAGGGCAAATGTGGCCGAATGTGTTGGGGTACCTGCCCAATGGACACCCTTAGCCAGTAGAAGTTAATAGCTGATTTAAAAGTTTTGTTCTCTAGGACTATGTTATTTAGGTTACTCTTATGTTCTTTTGTTAAGCCACTGTAGGCTAATAAAGTTATTATGTAATGAAGAGTATTAGTATGGGATGCTTGTGGTTTGAAATCAATGTAATTGAATCTTTCTAAGTTACCTGGATTCCAATGTTCATTATTATGAATGATGTGAACTATGTGAATGTGTTGCCAATATGATGTGTATGAAACATGTGATGAAGTGGCTGGACCACATGAATGTGGCATAGTTGATGTGATTGAAAAACCTACGTTAAATTTTGCATGATACAGTAGTATACGATGTCTTACTGAATTGCAGTAGTATGTGTACCATGAACTATTAGGAGAGGAACTAAACTCGACTTACCTTCCGAACAGGATGGCGGGAAATAACGACGAATCTCAGACTAGACCCCACCCCATTTCAAGGACCTCTGTGAACCTAGGGATTCATATGTCCCACTTCAGGGAATAGTTGGAAGCCTTCTGCCCCAGGAATGGGCTTAAGTCTCGCAGTCAGGCAGAGGAAACCAACCCACCTGCTGGGGCAGAGCTTACTAACCTCCTCCAGTTGGAGCTACTACAAAAGCAAGGGAACCAGCTATAGCGCCAGAGCGAACACCTGCAGAGGCTGATGGGGGCTAGGGAGAGGAAGCTTGAGGAGGATAATTCCTATATGTTCAAGATATTTGCGAGTCACATCCACCTAT
>NCQV01063803.1:0-20996 GCA_002740545.1 Lophocereus schottii
ATATATATCAATTGACAACAAAAACAAAAACTCAAATGAACAACAAAATAAGGCTGTCAGGCTTAGGCAACACTAATACATATACATTGAAAAAAAAACACAAATAATGAATCCAGAGTCTGTGGAGTTTAATAAGGTTCAAAGGATTGAAATAATTTTTACATATGACATAAATTTAATTCCTTTTGAAAAGAGAATAAAATGGCCAATGAATAAATAATCATGTTTATCTAAAAAGTAATAGAGAAAGGACATAAATGAAATTCTAACAAACTTTTCAAAGGTAGTTAATTTAACTAAACACTTTTTCTACACATAACTTATTCAAATAGCCAATGCAAATTGACAATTCAAATGGCTAATGACTAACAGCTAATAGAAACAACTAACCACTGCATGTCAAATAGGACCAGAATCTAATGCTACGCCCAAGTAAAAGGTACAATTTGGATCATTCAGAATCAAGCACAAGTTCAAGTGAATGTCACCAAGATGCACAGGCAGTGTATACATACTAAAGTTACATATTGGAATAATAGCCAAACCTTTGTGACATTTGTCTATGGGGCTAATGACAACCAAGGAGAAAATAACTCTAGGATGAAATGACTTCATGTAATTGTTTAGGCAGCCCTTGGATAGTGGGAGGAAATTTTAATAGTTTAGTTAAGCTGGATGAAAAGAACGGTGGAGATCCAGTTTTGATGGGAGAAATTAAGGATTTTATGGACTGTGTGGATGCTTATGGCTTATAGGAAATAAGATTCAAGGAACCCCCTTTTACATCAATCGCAAATAAGGCCCCGCTAAGGTCTTTTCTAAGCTGGATGAAGTTCTGGTTAATGCATAATGGATCCAAATGTTTTGTGCAACTAAATATTAGGCCTAACCTAAGGGTATATCTAACCAAAATCCATTTGTTGTATAGTTGCAACAAACTCAAACGACTTGAAATGGCTCATTCAAATTCTTTAACATGTGGACTCTAGGTCCTCACTTCCTTCCTATTGTCAGATAACAATGGGCACAACCTATTCTTGGGACCCCAATATATACATTCTTGTAACCAAACTGCAGGCATTGAAAAATGGGGGAAAGCAAAAAAAAAAAAGGGTGCCCGATTCCGGACCCAGAACTAGTTTAGACTCAGTAGGTGTGGACTCAAACCTAGTTAGACTAGTTCTAAAATCTAGGACCTAGTTAAAATCGTGGTGGGTCCTGAAAATTTTGAATCAGAATCAAACCCAATACCTAGTACCTGGTCAAAATTTAAGGAACTTTGATGAAAGAATATAAAAAGTAAACCCTTATCCCCCCAAATAATGCATCTTTTGTGCCGAGACCCAGCCTTCAACTACCCAAATTTAACTCGGTCTGTTTTGCTTTTAATTATCCCTAACTTACTCTTTATGCATCTCGATCACCATGTATTTCTTCCTTCAAGCTTTGGTTCTTCTTCTCATGAGCCTTGTTGCTTACTAGGTATTTGTTTTTTATATTATTTTGACAGTTTTTCTCTTTTTCTCTGTGGACATTTCAATTGAATAAAAATAATTTTTAGGTTTTCCTTCGTTCTGTATTCTTGATTTGTAGATCTGTAATTGATGTTGTTTCCAATTCTTCGAGTTTATTTTAGATTTGGAGTATGTGAATTTTCTTTACTGCTTACTGCATATTTAATTTATCTTTATTATTTGGTTTTTAGGAATTTAGCTTCAGATGTAGGTTCTTAACTTCCCTCAATCTCTCACTTTCTTAGTTTTTTTAGAGGAAAATGAAAACAAAAAACCTAACTTAGGACTGGATACCTAGAATCAGACCTGGTTCTAGCCGAGCCCATTACTAGGTCAAAAATTTTTGGACCCAGTTGAATCGATTTCGGGACCAGTTCCAAATTCTAGACCCAGTTCGAACTTGGTCCGATTCTAGTTTCTGAAAATCCATCCGGATACTCGATCCCGCTCACCCTGCTGAAGACACCTTTTGAGGGCTTAAATAGGAACGAGTTGGGCTCTATTCAAATAAAAACAGCATTAGTTCTACAGGAACTCCATGCTATTTAACATCTAATTATGCTAACCCTTTGAATGTTGATCTATAAGAAAAACAGAAGGAAGCCCTCGGTAACTACAAGCTTTTAGCTTACCTGGTTCGAAAATTTGTGCCTACATCTCAGGCCAAGACTGATGCGGTTGAGGGAAACTACCTCAAAGGGGCTAAGGGATGACCCTAGGGGATCTTCTTTTGATGCTTTGAAGTCCAACCATGCAGGATTGAAAGGCAGAAGAGATAGTAGCCCTTGTTATTTGTGCCTTTCTTTATGGACCTCTGCAGGGCTTTCCAAAGGCAAAAGGAGAAATTTTTTTTTTTTTAACAGAAATAAAAAGAACTTGGCTTAAGTAAGAAGACCAAAATACTGCCTTCTCTTTGCCAGTATAGTTCAAAAAAATCATAATATGGTCATTACAACTATGTATGATAAACACGGCCAACTAGTGCATAAGCAAAAGGAATTAGGGAATCGCTTTGATGAGTCCCTTAGAAAAACCTCAACTAGATATAAGAAAAGTCTAACAATGCCTTTTTCTAATGAAGATGGAAGAAAAGCCATTTTTAGTATTGGGAATGAGAAAACAGCATGGTCCAGATGGATATGGTAGCTATTTCTTCACAAGCACATGGAAGATAATAGACTCATACATTTGTGCTGTTGTAAAGAACTTCTTCAAAACTGGGAAGCTTCTTGGCGAGCTTGGCACTACTATATTACCAATGATACCTAAAGTGGCTAATCCAGTTAAACCCTTTGATACTGGGCCAATAGCTTGTTATAATACGATATACAAATGTATAACAAAGATAATTTGTGAGAGGCTGAAATCTATGCTCAGGTACCTTGTGGATGAATCTTAAGGGGTCTTCATTGAAGGTAGTTCTATGTTACACAACATTCTAATTTGTGCAGATTTGGTCAAGCTCTATCATAGAAAAAATATTTCTCTGAGTGCTTCATGCAGATGGACCTCAAAAAAGCCTATGAAACTATCAAATGGGACTTCATTGAAGGTATTATTTTAGGACATGGCTTCTCTAGTGGTTTTGTGCAAAGCATTATGGCATATGTTACTTTAACAAAGTTCTATATTAGAGTTAATGGTGAAAGCTATGTGTTTTTTTTTTTTTGGGTAGAAAGAGAGGGTTTAGACAAGAAGACCTAATGACACCCTTAATTTTTGTACTTGTGATGGAATATCTAAGTAGGGCATTGAAGATAACAATGATGTAGTATCTGTTCCATCATCACCTCAATTGCCATAGCATGAATCTTTCCATTGCTGAGTTTTGCTGATGATTTGCTCTTGTTCAGCATAGGTGACCTAGATAGCATTAAATGTCTTATGACTATATTCAAGCATTTCTCTCTATGATTTGGTTTGGAGGCTAATCAAGATAAATCTTATATAGTGGCTGATGGAATCACTAGTGACATGATGTCTCAACTAACAAACATCATAGGGTTTCAATAAGGCATACTACCCCTCAAATGCCTCAGTGTTTTAATGAAGTCTTAGAGGCTAAACAAGCAGGATTGCCAAGTTTTGATTGATAAAATCATATCAAGAATTAGATCATGGGTAGTTAAGAAACTATTCTATAAGGTAAAATCTAGGTTATAAACTTAGTTATCATAAGGATGTTCACTTATTAGAGCCAAATGTTTGTGTTGCCCAAGTATGTCTTAAAAACTATAAATTAAATTTGTAAGTTGTCTTTATGGGGATCTAGTAAAAAGAAAAAAGTGTCCCTAGCACCTTGGGAGATGCTGTGTCTTCCTAAGAAAAAGGGGGGAATGGGACTGAGAGATTCAATCAAATGGAATATTGCTCTAGTAACAAAATTAGTTTGAAACATGGCAGTAAAGATGATGATTCATGAATCTAATGGGTGAACCATTATTACCTAAGTAGAGAATCTATTTGGGAGTATGCTAGATTAGTGAAGGATAGTTGGTACTAGAAAAATTAATCCAAACCAGAAACCTTTGATGAATGGATTTTAGCAGTACAGGGCAATGGAAATACACATAGCATGATGCCTATATTGTTGCTTCAGGATACCAATGAATTATACCTAAAGAAGAAAGTAAGGTGGCTAAAGATGGTCTGTAACAAAGGTATAATATGTAGATGTGCTTTTGTAAAAGGGCTGCCATCATAGGAAAGGCTTCTGACCAAAGATAGACTGTTAGATTTGGCATACAATCTGATAAAACATCCATTTTATGCCAAAGAAAGTTGAAAACCACCATAATTTATTCTTTGAATGTGATTACACATGGATAGTATATTCTCAAGTAATGGAAGATTAGAGTTGGGAAAGTTTGATACGACACAATAACACGACGTGAACCCAATCCGAAGTTACTGAGAGAAGCATAAACCCGACCTGAATCGAGCCAATTTCAACTCGAAGTCTACACAATTTGCCATTTGATGTGAAAACTTGTTATATTTTAATTTTGAACAAATCTAAGATATTTTCAAAACCCACACGAAATTGACGAATTTATTAAATAGATCGGCCCAACCCGACCCACTTCTCATCTTATGGAAGACATGATCTGCTTTACACCAAGTGTAAGAGCTTGGATTGAATAGCAACAAGAGATGATGTTGATTCCTAGCACAAGCAAATAGAGAGACAAAATATACATGAATTAAATGTAATTATGGATCATTGCTGCCATGAAAGGAATATCCTTTTCCAAAATATTACATGGGATATTTTTACTGTAATTAAGGTGGTCGAATGTGATATTTCCAAATAGGTTAGAAGACATACAGACTTAGCCTTTTGAAGCTCTTGGGGTATGCCCTAAGGATGAATGCATAGGTTATAGTTTTGTGTTAAGTTGCCTTTCTACTAAAAAAAACTAAATAATATGATGAGTACATCATGTGCAAAATGCTCACATCCTTCCTCCTCCTTTTCCTTCCCTTCTTTTGCTTGCCTCACATGCCTTTGATGTGGAATAGTAGTGGTTCTTGAATTTCTTTCATTTGGGTGTGGAGGGACAGACGTGTGGTAATGGTGTTGGGGGGGTTTATTTTTGAACTTTTATTCTATGTTTTCGCGTTGACTCATTTTGAGAGCTATATATGATGCCTGAAAGATTTCTCTTGTTAAAGAAACAGTTAAAGAATTGTTTTCCCTTGAATAATTCATATCAAAATCAAAAGCACATAAAATTGCTTGGCATCTTGCAAATATTTGTTTAGAAACAATATTTTAGAGGTTTTTTTTGAAGCATCTCTTTTGTAGATTTGCAATCAATATCAAGAAGCAATTTTTTGTTGAATAGATCATCTTGAAATTTTGATATGCATAAAACTATTGGTAAGATTTCCTTTTATATAGTTGCATACTTTTTTTGTGCCCCGAGTAGCTTCTGGAATGGTATCTAGCTATTTGTTCTGCATGTAGGGATGTAGGCACTTTTTGTTTGAGCATACCGCCATAGTCTAAGTCTGATGCATTTGGTTTCTACTCTCATGAACGCATCATATGGATTGGGTATGCCTAGACATGGTGATGCCTTCGCCTTTTCTTCGAGAAGACGAACAGTATGTGTATGCTCAATTGAATGTGCAGGGGAATTCTTTCTTAATCTTTTACAAGGAGGGGTACAAAGTTTTCTTAAGTTTGGGAAGACATCAAAAACATAGTTAAGACATCCGAAAAATTTTTTTAATTGGGTATTATCTTTAATTTCATCTAGAAATTTATCTACAAATTAAATAGCTCTAGTAATGGGCTAGATAGTATCTTGATAAACCTTATGATCACAAAATCTTATTTTTGTTTGAAATAATTTTATTTTTGGTGCAAATACCATCAATACATTTTTCTTAATTACATATAAAAATGCATGAAGATGTTTGAAATGTTGATCAATGCTATTTAAAAGTACACGGACATCGTCAATATAAACTATCGTAAAGTGAGTGTATGGATTAAAACTATTATTCATAATCTTTTGAAATTCTAAAGGACCATTTTTGAGACCAAAAGGCACTACATGCGTTCCATTCATAGTGTCCAAATGAGGCTTTGAATGAAGTTTTATGACGATCTTGTTCATTGATTTGAATTTGTGTGAATCTACTTTTCATGGGAATTTTGAGAGTACTTTGGCATCATACAAACTATTTAGTAAGTCTCTTTAGCGTCATCCACTATAATACTTTGTTTAGTAGCTTGTAATTTATAATTAATCTAGGGAGACCTCTTTCCTTTTCTGATTTATCATTGACAAAAAATGCTGAACTACTACAAAAAGAATAAGATGGTCTAAATTTTTTGTCTGATAATGTTTGAAATTCTTTTTTTAGTGTTAGAGAAGTTCTCTATTCATTTGAATGAGTCTAACTTTAATGGAAATGTTTCTTTCTGATGAATCTTTCTGATGTGAAATTGTCACTATATGCCTTCTTTTCCCGAAAAGGGATTAGGCAGATCAACATATACTTTTTTTTAAAATAGTTTTTGCATTTCTTGTATTTTCTTTTGTATCGAAGGTTGTTGTGTTCTTTCTTCAATCTTCTTATAAACAATTTCTTTTCGTAAAAAGTTAATTTGATTCTTCTTATTATGGATAAGGTTAACTCTTTTCCATATAGATGATGTTTGAAGTAATGTCAAATCGTTTTGATACATAGAGTATGAATTTAACAGAAATAGTTTTTCGCATTGTATTAGTACGAATGCCAAATTGATCTACTTTGAACGAAAAAATTTAATTAATGAATGGAGTATTAAGAATTAATTCTTGACTTATATCTTTAACTATGATGAATGAATATTTGAAATAATAACCTTAATTATAAATATAAGTGTTTGATAATTTATATTTAATTTGTAATGCAGTTCAATTAACGATGGGAAGTCCCTCTTTTGTCTTTTCATAATATTAAGATGGAATTAATTCTTCTTTAATGCAATTTTGATCTGTGCCACTATCAAGGAGTGCTATTGTTTTTAATTCAAAATTATTTTTAGTTTTTTAAGTCATATAAATGTATCATTTTAAAAATTAATACGATCAATAGTTAATACAAGTTGTTGGTCCAAATGTTCATGAGATATTGGAACATTTTCTAGTTGCTCGATGGATGAAGAAGATTTGTCTTCAATTAGCGCTAATCTTGTTTATATTTTAAGATCCTTAGCTTGAAGACAACATAATTCTTTTCGTAATTCTCTAGTTTATTCTATAGAATATTAATCTTCATTTTCAAATCTTGAGAATCAACTATTTTTGATAAATTTGGAGTTTCATGTTATAATTTAAATAAACTTACTGTTGGTGGAGAAGTTATTGACATTTGTTTTAATATAATATTTTTGAGTTTAGTAAAAATATTCTTTTCTTAATTCTATGTCTTGGATTTGTTCAATTAAATCAAACAAATTTCCTCTTTCATCTTTATCAGTCGTTAAACATTAGTACAAATATCATCTCATAACCTTGAAGATTCATTCATGAATATTCATAATTTGAATCTAATTTTATTTGATAAATAACATCTTATTCATTTGAAGAGGATGAATGTTCTGATTGCATGGGAGTTACCTTAAGCTCAAAGGAAGATATTATTTTTTCTTGAATTGCTGGATAATCAGCATAATTTCACAACTTTCTTTTTAATTTTACATTTGTTGCCATGTCTCCTAATTTACCACACTTGAAAGATTTATTTTATTTGATATTTTCCTTTTTGAAATGGTCTTTTTAGGACTTGTATTTTTGTAATTCGTGTGAGAATTATGTTGTCTTTGCTTACTAATTTGTGCTTTTCTTTGTTTTCAATAGATGGAGCCTCTAACCTTGGGAGGCAAAAAAGTTCACAAAATAATCCTAATTCCTTTCTCTTTGCATTTTGTTATGATGAATATCTTGCTTGTAATTTTAATTCACTACATAATGCTATTCCTTCTCTTTTAATAAATCCAAATAATGACCAAAACTAACTTTATGCAAAGTTATTGTATCTTTGCCCACAATTTATCTAAGTTTATTGAATATTATTTGATCTTGATATGAATTTCTCTTTCTAGTACGGTTGTCTATAATCTTCTCTTTTTAATAAATATGTAAAAAAAAAGTGTCTTTGTACCAACTGTAGTCATCAGGCATCAGACATTTAAAATTTTTTAAAACAATTTTGAATGAGGAATATAATTCTTTCAGATCATCCATAAAATGCATCGAAATACTATGAATTAAAGCTCATGAAAATCAAATATTGCTACATCATTACTTGGATTTGGATTTATTAAAAAGAAAAGATTGTAGATAGCCTTCCTAAAAAGAGAAATTCATATTGTGATTACCTTTCTTATTTCTCAAAGAATATTCAATAAACTTAGAGTAAAGATATAACACCTTTTGATAGAATTACTTTTGGTCAATTGTTTGGCTTTATTAAAAGAGAAACAACAGCATTATGTAATGAATTACAATTACAACAAGATATTCCTTAGAGAAAAATGTAAAAAGAAAAGAATTAGGATCCTTTCTTGAAGTTGGTTGGCCTTTAAAGATAGAAGTTCCATCTGTAAAAAAACGAAGAAAAGCACAAATTAGTAAGAAAAACAATATACTTCTCGTACAAATTACAAAAAATCAAGTCCTAAAAACACAATTTCAAAAAAAGAAAGGACCAGATGAAATAACATGTTTCAAATGTGGTGAAACAAGACACATGGCAGGCAAATGTAAAATTAAAAAGAAAGTTACTGAAATATGAACTAATTATCCAAAAATTCACAAACAAATAATATCTTTATTCGAGCTCAATGATACTCCTATTCAATTAGAACATTTATCCTCTTCAAGTCAACAGGAAATTATCTATCACATGGAATCAAATTTAGGCCATGAATCTTCTGTAAATGAATCTCCAATAATTATGATTATGCTGTCAAAATTGTATTAATGTTTTCACTACTAATAAATATGACAAAGAAGTTTTATTCAATTTAATTTGTCAAATTCAAGACATATAATTAAGAAAATAATATTTTACTAAACCCAAAAATGTTATATTAAAAGAAAATATAAAACTCCAATTTATTACAAATAGTTGTTACTCAAGATTTAAAAATGGAAATTAATATTCGAAAAGGAAAAAAATTAAAGAATTATAGAAAGGATTATGGTTTCTTGAAACTAATGATCTTGAAATAGAAACAAGAGCATGAATAGAAGTTAAATCATCTTCTTCCGCTGAAAAACTTGAAAACATTCCAATATCTGAAGAAAAACCTTCAGATCAACAATTTGTATCAACTATTGATTGCATTGATTTTCAAGAAGTGCATTTATATTACTTTAGCAATCAAAGGTAATTTTGAATTAAAAACAACAGCACTCCTTAATAGTGGCTCTGATCAAAATTTCATTAAAGAACAATTAATTCCATCTCAATATTATGAAAAGACAAAAGAGCGACTTCACAACGCTAATGGAATTGCATTGCAAATTAAATATGAATTATCAAACGCTTATATTTGTAATGAAATTATTGTTTCAAAAATTCATTCATCCTAGTTAAAGATATATGTCAAGAAGGAATTCTTGGTAGTCCATTCGTTACACAAATTTATCCCTTCAAAATAGATCAATTCGCCATCCACACTAATATAATGAGAAAAATATGTCTTTTAAATTTGTTACCCCTGGACATCAAAAAGATTTAACATTATTTCAAACTTCATCTGTATTGAAACAAATCAATATGGTTAGGATGAATAGTGATAAATGTATGTTAAGGCAAGAAAATATTTGAATTGAAAGAAGATTTAACACTGTACAAAAGGATAAAGAAATTATACTCAAACGATTAAAAGATATTGATGAAAGATTATTAAATGTGATATCTAAAGATAATGAGCCTACGATGGAACAATTGAAACATGCTTTTGAAGTTATGGAGACTCCATCTTTACAGGCAAAGATGAGAGAATTGAACAGTCCATTGTGCATAGCCTAGTTATTATTAGGTTCACAAAAATGTTGGAGAAAAAAAACTTGAAGTAGTTGAAAAAATCTTGAAGTAGTCAAACAAGCTTTGTCATACTATGAGATAATCTAGACTCACTCCAAGGTCTAATACTGTCATTCATATTACCGTTCCAAGGGGAGCACAAAAATTAAAAAAAATTTAGCATTTCAAAACAATTTAAAATTTTCAAAAAAGGTTTTGAAATTTTATTTACAAAAACAATTTTCCTTGAAATTTCAAAAGCAATTTCGATTCTAAAAAAAGTCTTTTAGGGATCAAACAACTCTATAAATGAGTCATGATAAAGGTAGAGAAAGAAAAATTCAACCATCGAAGCAATATGCAATGAAAGCCAAGTGCCCAACACTCATCCTCGATATTCAATCCTAGTTGCAAACTCATTCAAGGCTCTTACAAGTCAACACTTTGCTCTATTAACTTATGCTAAAGCCTTAGCTAAACCAACCTCAACGTCACAACAAACCTTTCCAAATGACAACAAGTACATCACAAAATCCGGAGCACACCATCTTATCCTAACCAAATTTTGAGGAATTCAATCCCTTTCCTAATTAAATGACCAAGTCAAAAACACATTTCTCGCAAACCATTACTACGTTCCATATTTGCTCAAAAAAGAAGATAGTTTTATGAACTCATTCTTATAGATTCCATGTCTGTTGAAATTGAAATATTTTGGATAGAAATAACACAATCAAATTTCCTATTTGAAATGCAAAATCCTAAAGGTCCTCCGGAAAAGATGGGTTGCTACTTTCACATCCAAACCATTTTTAGTACCATTTAGTCCCCTACTTCATCACAACATTGATTATGAAAATGTTTGGCACAATACATTGGTTTTTTTACCCTTTTAATCATTCATGCTTTTCAGCTTTTGCACAAAAAATCAACAAACAATATTTGTTGTATGCATGGTGGCTTGTCTTCAGTAGTATGGAAGACATATGGCTAGCTGAAGTCTAGAAATCTCTCCAATTTTATTCAAAATATGCACAACCTAGATACTATAGAGATCCTACTCCATACACAATTTTGTGTGCCCTGGATTCTTTGTTGGTCATCCAAAATAGCCCAATGTTACAAAGCTCCATCTTGAATGTCCCTTGTTTGTGAATTCAAAGGTAAATAGTGAGAAAAATTCCTATAGACAAATATTGTTCCTTCAATGTCATTTAAAATAGGATGCTTCACTCATCTGATTAAGTCAGCCGAGGTTAGCCAGTCACTCCACAAATGAAGTAAGATGCAAGAACCAAAAGAAAAGAAAAGACCAAACATTCAAAAGATTGTAAAGAAATTCAACAGCTCAGGTATGAAATCAAATTACTCAAGAAGCAACAACAATTATTAGTAATGTCAAAAGAAAAATCATCTTTAGGTTCATCATCATGATTTGTAAATACTAGATTCAACTCGGGCCCTTATTCTCAAGACCCTTTTGAGTAATAAGTTTTATCAAAAAAATTAGTCAAAATTTTTTAAAATGAATAGAGACGAAAATAGTATAGTGATTGAATTGAGAAAGCATCAATAAATTTACGTAGATTGAAAATAATTAGAGAGAGTAATTGAATAAAACTTACTTTTATTAATTGATGAAGAAACTTGAGTATAAGAAAAATTTGATATAGGAAGCTCCCGGTAGAAAGCTTAAGGGAACAGCTATTGTGAATGTGTTTGTGTTTTTGAGAGAGTATGAGTGATTGTGTGTGATCTGTGAAGACTACTAATTGATCGATGATGTTTTGATCTCTTTTGGTTTGTTCGGTGATTGCTTAGTTGCTTGTGGAAATGACACATGTATTACAGATGGTTTTCCAATGCCTTGGTTAGGTGCAAGTGATACATATTTATAGAGCACATTACCTAATAATCCTAGGACACATGAACTATAAAGATTGATTGACAAAATTACCACAATGATTAAAGCTTGAAATGACGTACTGGACGAATATGTGAAACAATTAAGCATGGCAGAACCATATGGACGAAGCCACATGGAACATGGACAATGTTTAATATGACTTCAGACTTATCTTGAATAGATCTTAAATTATTGTATCTGCCCAGAAATAGTGCATAGTGCTTGAACAATATTTGAATAGTAATTTGAGGTGCGATCTTGGATGGTAGCGTGAGCAGTGCCTTTAATAGTAACGTGCATAGTGACTTTAGTAATGCTGTGAATAGTTTCTTGGATTATTGGGTTACATATTCTATGGCCCTATTTGGTAATCAGCTGTTAGCTGTTAGCTGTTAGCTGATTACATTAGATGTTCGCTGTTGGTTGATTGCATTAGATGTTCGCTATTAGCTGATTGCATTAACTGTTTGTACAAAAAGTGTTTGGTAAAGTTAGCTATTTCTAACAAATCTATTTGATAAAATTCTACTTATGCCCATTACTCAATTTCATTATTTTTCTAACAAAACAATTTTTCATTGGATATTTATTTTTATTTTTGATATGAACTATTAATTAAGATTATGTGATATATAAAATTACATCTATACTTTTTCCTAATTTTAGTACTTATTATCAAAATATCGTTTTAATGTTCAATGTTTCCTTTTTTAATAGCAAATGAAATTATGTGACATAAAAGATATTTATATTTAACATAAATTTTTTGTTAAATTAAGAAAACGTGAAAATTAAAAGCATTATCTTCAACATCATGACCATCCACAACTCTTGTCCCAAAAGAGAAAAAAATAAATTAAAAAATTTAAAGTATAAGTATCCAACATTCGGGAATATCATTTGTGAATGACATTTAATATAAATTTGTCCAAATTATAAGGTCAGTATAGTCATTGCAATAGTAAATATCAAAAAGTTTTTTGAAAAAGCTATCCCAAAGAGCTTTTTTAAAAGAGCTTTTGGGGTATAAAAAGCTAATCTAAAAAGCTAATCAACCAACCACTTGAAAGAGCTTTTTGACCAGAGTCAAATAGCTAATACTCCAAAAAGCTCTTTTTGCACCTAAAAAGCTCTTTATCAAACAAGGCCTATATGTGCATCACATGAAGGCATCCAAAAATCATCGGTTACATATAGGTAATTTCCACAAGCCATTAAGTAATCACCCAGCACAAAGATATCAAAACATTATTGATTAATTATCAGTAAAAAATTATTGATTAATTATCAGTCTTCATTGATCACACACAGTCACTGATACTCTCTCAAAAATGCATACACATTCATAACCTTAAGCTTTGTGCTGGGGGCTCCCATTATCAAATTTTCTATGCTCAACATTCTTCATCAATCAATAAAAGTAAGTCGTATTCAATTACTCTCTCTATTTATTTTCAATTCACATAAATTTATTTTTGGTTTCGCAATTTACTTTTTACATGCTATTACTTACATCTGCTATCTCCCATACAATCTTGCCCCAACCCAATAATTCAAGGACTCGTACATTATCGAATTCATATGCAGACTCATTCTATATGCAGGCATCAATCAACTAGAAGGAGCAAGCTCCTTTTACCCATTTAAACCATTCCATTCTTATGGCTTAATATATCCCAATATTATTCATCAGAGGAATACAAAACGGCATTAGCTGCAATGAACTACACAAATTCAGCAACTTAAGAAGGAAGTAAAATTACTTAAGAGGTAGTAATAATTATTGTTAACGTGAAAAAAATTTCATCTTTAGTTTCATTATCATCATCTGTAAATACAGGATTCAATCCTTTTGCGGTTGTTATTCTCATGTCCCTTTTGAATAATGAGTTTAATTCAAAAAACCGCTTTTCATGCAGGTGCAAAGCATCCATAAACATTCAAGATGCTCTGTTCTGCATCCAATTCAAGGCCTCGGGAGGGATTACCAAGGAATTATTCATGACACTATTCAAGCACATTACTATCCGTATGCTACCATCCACAGTCACTGCTCAAGCTGTTGTTCAAGTCACTGTCTAGTAGACACCATAGCTTGGGATACTGCCCAAGATAAGTCTAAAGTCCTCTTTAACATTGTCCATGTTCCGCGCA
This sequence comes from Lophocereus schottii, assembly GCA_002740545.1. Lineage (NCBI taxonomy): Eukaryota > Viridiplantae > Streptophyta > Magnoliopsida > Caryophyllales > Cactaceae > Lophocereus > Lophocereus schottii. The sequence goes on from NCQV01063803.1 coordinate 14,110, forward strand.
GCTTCATTCGTCTAACACATCATTTGAAGCTTTGGTCATTACTGTAATTTTGTCAGTCCATCTTTACCATTTGTGTGTACTAGGATTACTACGTTTTGTATTCTATAAACATGTGTCACTTGCACCCAGCATAAAGAAATCGTCAGTTATACAAAGATAATTTCCACAAGCCATTAAGAATTCACCCAACATAGAGAGATTGAAAAATTATTGATCAATTATTGCTCTCTTTAGTCTGTCAACAACATAAGCACATTCATAATAGCCGTTCCCTTAAGTTTTCTACCAAGAGCTCCCTATATCAAATTTTCTAATGCTCAAGTTTCTTCATCGATCAATAAAAGTAAGTTTTATTCAATTATTCTTTATATTTATGTTCAATTTGCAAACATTAATTCCCGCTTTCTTAATTCAATCAATTTATTGTTTTTGTCTTCGTTTGAGTTTTTACGAACTATTACTTACATTCACCATCTCTCGTATATTCTTATCCCCAGCTGGTATCAGTTTCAAGTTTGCATATTTAGGTAGGAGTCTTGCTCATTTAACATTGGTCAACTGTTGGTTAGCCCTTTGATAAACCATTGGTCACTCGTGGTTACGTGGTCTCAATGGTCTTGGTATAACATGCATTATTTCTGTCTAGCTGTGCATTCACATAAGCCATTTCTTTAAACTTTCCAATGAGAGCTCCTTATATCGAATTTTATACTCAAGTATTTTCATTAATTAATAAAAATAATTTTTTATTCAATTACTCTCCTAGTTCATTTCAATTGCATAAATTAATTCAAGCTTTCTTAATTTAATCACTTTACTATTTTTGTTTAAGTTTTTATGTTATTATTAACATTAGCCATCTCCCCTACAATCCCGCCCCTATCTAGTATCAGAGCCAAGTTTCTATATTTAGATATGAGTCTTGCTCCTGGACCATTGATTAGTCGTTGTGTTAGCCCTTTGCTGAACCACTAGTCAGCCGTGGTTAGCTGGTCCTGATAAGGATGGTCCCAATGGTCTTGGTACAGCATGCAAGGCTTTTGTCTGGATATGCATCCACAATTTTGATGGTATCTTGGATTATAGATCACACAGGTCCTGCTGCTGGTGGTAGTAGTGGTAAGAATTCAAACGTAGTTAATAGTAAAGTGCTTGGTCGCCCAATAGATTTCTTCAAACTGGAAAATTCCAAAATAAAACATTGAAACTATCTATCAAATTGATACATTTGATTTTTTAATGACATTTTCAATGAAACATCATGAAGATGCAATTAGCTTGCATGAAGAATTAAAGCTCTAAAATTACTTTCTAGCATTGCTCAAAAGAATATTCAACATATTAGATTATATTCCATACAAGAAAAGAGATCATCTTCAATTTCTGCTGAAATCCTAGATACTCCATGAGCTTCTCATCCATACCTTTTAAGTCATTCCATTACGATTATTCAAAAAATAGCCAACTAAATGAATCACCAAACATTTATTTAAAAATACCAATTGTTGAGCTAAGGGATGAAGCCACATCCTTCGTAGGATCACCAACTAATTCAGCCATAAGAACTCCATCATCGTTGTTATCATATCTAAGCCTTTTTCCAATAAACAAAGACGGCTTAAGAGAGAATTTCAAATCTATAGAAATTAAATAGAAAAAAAAAGAGGTTTTCATTCTCCTTTGACAAAGATGCTCAAGCAGACATACTTCAAGCATGTTATTCATTAATGGAAATAATAGAAGTAAATACTCATTTCTTTACTTGGTTTCAAATTTATGCTTTAGATGATAATCTTCCACACCCTTATAGAGTTAAAGTTCAAATGCAAAATAAAAATTTAGCGCACAAAGGGACATTAAAAAATGGTAAAATTGTTTAATCCACTATTCCTTCTTTAGGAGAAATAGTCATCAATACTTCTGAAAACCTATTCCTGCAACTCCTTTCAAAATAGGAAGACTTGATCCAAAAAGCAGTTTAGTTAGCTTAGGAGATATTAAAAAGGTTTATCATTAAAATAATTATGCGAATCAAATATTTCATACAATTAAGCAAGTCAAAATGGTGTCCACTTAAATAGAAGTTCTAGTAAAAAAGAATAATATTGATTTAATAATAGAACAAATGGAAGACCTCAATATATGTAAAGACAAAGAAAAGCCAAAACCACAATTGTTAGGTGATATTATCAAACCTTAGCTCAAAATAACTTGCCTCACTAGTCTAGAATTACCAAATAATTCATAACATGCCATAGGATACTCACAGCCTATAATTCCTATCTTTGTTTAATAAATGAGGAAGTAGTAATACTTGTTCTCATAACTTTAGGATTTACATGAAAAAAAAAAAATAGATGGGATTTCTATGTCTTTGATAGACCTAATCAAATTGAAGGTTAGGGAGGGTTGAGAATTAGGTCATAAGGGTTGGTAACTGATACTTACCAAGCCGCAAGGCAACTCTTGTCTACCCCCTCGTCCATACTAATGTCCTAGCCAACCTTGGTTAAGAAGGTCACTGTTCTAGCACTACATTCGAGTCTGACTTGGCTTCTCACCACCCAAACGACATCCAATTGTGTTGTTCCTTGCATTGGGAAGCTTAGGCCATGTACTTTAGGATAATACAATAAATTTCCGAATTAGGTTGCATTTTATTACCCTAAAGTGATGAGAACTACAACAAATACAATGAAGGTTTTTATCGATAAATGTTCATGCTAAAAATGTGCTATTTTTAAGGTACTTTTACACCTATTTTATGCTCGTTATAATTGTTATTTTATGTTTTTATTTGATTTTGTTTTGTTTTGTAGGTTTTGAATAAAATAAAAATAATCATGGAAAAACGCGAGAAATACAAGAAAAATGCTGGATACGGGCTGACTTGATTCATGTTAATCCAGATTGCTGGGCCCAGTTCGTATTTCAGCCCATTGAAAATAATGAGAGAAAAACACAGAAGAAGAAAAGCAACCCAGGTTAACCGGTCCAATTCCATCCCTAACATGCGAGATACGTGACTCCTCCCCAGCCATGACGCATGCCCGGCACATGATTTCTTCCCCCCTTTTTATCTTCTTTCTTTTTTTCTTTACCTCGACCAAACAGATCCCCCCAAGACCGGAGAACCCTGACCCTGCTTGATCCTTACCTCCATTCCTCATTCATCTCCTCATTTCTTCTCTCTCTTCGACAGCTCATCGTTTTCAACCGTCAAGCAGCCAGCACACCCCATTCTGTCCTCATCCACCCGCAATCCATGCTTCAAATGCCAATGAATCATGGTCATCTTTGGCCACACGTCTCCAATAAGACGGTGAAGATTGATGAAGCACGGGTATAAATTGCAAGTGGGAGCTCCAGGTTAGAGGTTAGACAATCTTAGGTTTTAGTTAGTTTAATTTTGGTAATTTTGTTTCCTCAAATCAGATGCATTTCATTTCAATTTCTAGGGTTAGGGTTTGTTGTTAATTAGTTGTGGGTTTCGATTTTGATGTAAGTGAATGCTGATTTTGTCGAATTCCAATTGATATGTATGAATTAAATTTCTATTGTAGTGATTTTAGCTAAGGATAGTCAAGGTTTTTTTTTTTTTCCATTTTCTCACCCTCCCTTATTTAGTTTATGGTCGAATGCTAGCTCTGTTGTTTAACGATGAGAGATGAGGCTAGGGTTGGTCTGGTTGGCATTGGCTGTGGCTAATCTTCTCCTCTGTGCCGAATCTTGGGTGCATTCAATCGGTTTTGGTTTGCTCTCTACTCCTCTACTTCTCTTTTAATTACTTCAATGCCTTGCAGAAAAATAAGTAGCTTAATCTGGGTTATTGATTCATACAGTTGATTAGCTTGGTTTGAGCTAGGTTGAGTTGTAATTATTATCAGTTGCATAGGTTCGATTATTAGGTATGATTAATGGTTGGTTTTGGTTTTGTTAATATTATGGTTTCGATTTCGCGGATAGATTATGATGGTTCTGTGACGATTCGAATGTTGGTTTGGATGTTGGAATGGTGCTGACTGAATGTTGAATGGTTTGGATGGTTAATTTGAATGGTTTGCTTAGTTTACTTGAATGATATAGTTGGTTGTTGATGGTTCTGATTTTGATTTCGTGGCATAGCTCCATTAATGTCGAAGGATGATGATGGTTTGTTTGGTTGATTGAATAATAATCTGAATTTAGTTAAGTTGAATTAGTTGATTTAGTGGTTTAGGTGATTTAGTTGATTTTAGTAGTTTGTTGATTTGGTTCGAATGGTTTTGTTGATTACTTAGGTTTTGATGGTTTTGATTGTTCGAATGGTTTCATTTGGTGTGGTTGGTTGAATGAGTTGAGTAGCTTGGTTTGATTACTTAGGCTTTATAATGGTTATTTCTTCAAGTTTTCCTTGTTAGTGGCTTATTTCTTTAGTTGAGGTCCTATTAATTACTTAGTTGGAATTTATTTTAAAATCAAGTATCTCCTTAGGTTTTGGTAATGTTAGTTTTAGAAATTTCAATGACCTAAATCTCTACCGCCGTCCCTGAGGATACGACCCTCGAGTATTATAGTAAAAGTTGTAGGCTTGCGGCTTTTTGTTTGTCACTTAAAAAAATCCAAACAAGTTTTTGGCGTCGTTGTCGGGGACAACAGCATAAGATTAGGTCATATGTTCGTTTTCTTATCTATTTGCCTTTTGTTGCAATGTTTTACTTTGTTTACCTTTTTTCATTATTTATAGTCACTTAGTATAGTTATTTCTTGAAAATTCCAAAAATCCAAAAAAATTAGAAAAGCTAAAATCCAAAAAAATTAGCAAAACCTTCAAAAATACTAAAAATTAGAAAAGATTAAAAATTTTAAAAAAATCTTTGAAAATTTTGAAAACCACAAAAAAAGGGGTTATGTTTTGTTTTTGAGGGATTATTTTATTTGTATTTAGAAATTGACAAACCTTCTTGAATTGCGTTAGGGCATGTGACCTTCGAATTAAAATCCCATTATACTCAGATGCTCCCTAAATTCATAGGTTTAGGGGATGCTTATTTGTTCTTAAGGGAATTCGAAGAAGTTTGCTCTATGATGCATTTCCCTAATATACCCATTGATCTTGTGCGAATGAAATTGATTCCTTTTGCTTTGACAGATTTTACTAAACTATGGATGTATGGCTTGGCTGCTAATTCTATTACTTATTGGAATCATTTTGTAAGATTGTTCTCAAGAAAATATTTTCCTAATGCCAAGGATGTTAAGCTGAGGAATGAAATCAATCAATTTATGCACCTTGATAGGGAATTATTCTGGAAATATTTTGATAGGTTCAAAACTTTGTTGGCCCAATGTCCCATCATGGTTTAGACCAAGTAAGTTTTTATCAGATTCTATGTGAAGGACTTGACCAACGGATTAGGACCATGGTAGAGTCCATGTGGTAGGGATGCTTTCTTTCTAAGAGCCCCACAGCTACTTGGGAGCTTTTAGAGGACTTAGCTGAGAAAACCATGTATTGAGAAATCGCTCGTGATGATAGCCCAAGTTCTAGGGTTGCAAGGGGTGGTTTGCATTCTATCTCTGATGTTAGTCACTAACAGTCTAAGATTGGTGTTTTGGAAAACATATTGAAGGGGTTATCTCCCCAGGTGTCCCAATTATGTCAGACTTCTATAGTGTCTTGTTCTCATTCTTCGGCCTTAGATCATTCATCAAGTGCTTATCCTTATTTTACTCATTAATTAACAACTGAATGGGAGTAAGCAGGTATGGCTTTCGAGAAACCTCAAAATGACCCTTTCTCTCCTTGTTACAACCCAGGATGGAGGAATCACCGTAACTTTTCATAGAATAGTGGACCTAATGCAATGATTCCTAATTCTCAACCTGGGATGTTTCTTGGAAACAACTCCCAGCCTATATCTCATCATTCACACTCTTTCCAAAGACCAGCGTTCTCAGGTGTGCCTAATGCACCTATACTTCCACCTCTTATCATTCAAGTTCAACCTCCTCCTAGTTGTACTGATATTGATAAATTGAAGAGGAGAATCAACAATAATATGCAGAGAATAATTAATTCTAACAAGGAAAGAATGTGAGAATGATGACCAAGCAGTTTTCCAAGTTAACATCATCTTCTAGGGAACTAGGTACTTTCCCGAGTCAACCTGAGGTAAACCCTAAGGGTCATGCCTCCTCTTCTTCTGGCAACCCTAATGAACCTGTGAGGAAAGTGAATGCGATTATATCTTTCTATTCTAGTCGAAAGGTTGATAACCAAGTGAGAAATCCTGATGAACCTTGTAGGTTTCCTTATCAATTCTTCCAGAATTCTTCCCCCTCTTCTATTCCAGAGACTGGTCCATCCAGTCAGGCAATACTCCTGATGGTGTTTCCAATGCTTTATATAGTCCTCCCTCTCCTGTGTCACCTTCTAAGGATGAGGAGCCTCAAGAAAAAGACTCCTTTGGCTCAGCAAATTCTTCACCTCCTAAGAGTTCTTCTCCCCCTTCTTCTGAGAAAATCCAAATGCCTTTGCCTCCTTTCCCTCATAGGTTAAAGAAGAAAGATCAAGATCATATTGAGAAGATAAGAGAGACCTTCTCTCAAGTTAAGATCAATATGCCCTTACTTGATGCTATTCAGTGGGTGTCTCCTTATACTAGATTTTTAAAGGACCTATGTACTACAAAGAAAGCAACTGGTGTACTTAAGAAGGCTTTCTTGACTTCTTATAGTAATTCTATCCTTTCTTAGAACCCAGTGAAGTATAAGAACCCTGATTTCCCTACTGTGCCTATAGTCATAGGGGACCAACTCATTTACAGAGCATTGCATGACTTAGGGGCAAGTGTTAACTTCATACCCTGTGCTGAGTGTGAGGGGCTAGAGTTAGGTGAGCTGAA
>NCQV01063803.1:28779-42881 GCA_002740545.1 Lophocereus schottii
ATGCAATGACAACCTTCTAGATTTGATGATATGGAATTTTTTACTCTTAACTGGGTAGGGGATTCTGTATTTAATGATACTTTTGATGATGTACTTGCTATTGAGTTTGAGTCATTTCTTATAGATGATGAGCCTAAATATGATGTGTTTGAGTTTGATGAATTATGCTCTACTGCTAATTGTTTGCTTATTGCTATGTCTGAATCTATTGCTGAATCTGTTTCCCCTGTTGCTCTTGAATTGAAACCCCTTTATGATTTTCTTAAGCATGCATTCTTAGGACCCAATGAATCCTTACCTATCATTATTGCTTCTGATTTGGATTGGGACCAGGAGGACATACTAATTTCTTTGCTTAGAGAGAACAAGGAAGCACTATGACGGACTTTAGGGGACATTAAGGGTATTACTCCTCCTATTGTGTAGCATAGAATTCATTTAGAGGACCATGCTAAACCCTACCGTGACTGTTAAAGGCATTTGAATCCCACTTTGCAGGAAGTAGTAAAGAAGGAAGTGTTGAAATGGTTAGACCAAGGGATCATTTATCCTATTTCTGATGCTGAGTGGGTTAACCCTGTTCAAGTTGTTCCTAAGAGGACCGGTATTACCGTGATTAGGAATGATATGAACGAGTTAATCCCTACTCGAGTTCAATTTGGGTGGCGTGTGTGTATAGATTATAGAAAATTGAATGTTGCCACTAGAAAAGACCATTTTCCCCTTTCCTTCTTGGATTAGATGTTAGAGAGGTTAGCTGGATATTCCTTCTATTGCTTTTTAGATGGATATTCCGGTTATACCTAGATCTCTATTGCTCCTGAGGATCAGGAGAAGACTACTTTCACTTATCCGTTTAGAACATGTGCCTTTAGAAGAATGTTGTTTGGACTGTGCAGTGCCCCTGCTACCTCGCAAAGATGCATGATTTCTATTTTCTCATATTTAGTTGAGCAATGTATGGAAATCTTCATGGGTGATTTTTTTGTGTTTGGATCTTCTTTTGATGATTGCTTGTCTAATTTGAGAAAAGTGTTGGAAAGGTGTAGGGTAAAAAATTTGACTTTGAACTAGGAGAAATGTCACTTCATGGTTCAAAAGGGTATAGTGTTAGAACATATTATTTTCCGAGATGGAATTGAGATAGACAAAGCTAAGATTGACCTGATCATTAATCTTCCCCCTCCCACTTGTGTGAAAGAGGTGTGGTCTTTCCTTGGACGTGCTGGCTTTTATCGTCATTTCATAAAGGATTTCAGTAAAATTACAAAACCTTTATCCAATCTATTAGCTAAGGATGTGCCATTCTGTTTTTCTGAAGAGTGTCATAAGGCATTTTCTAAGCTTAAAAAGGCCTTAACCTCTGCTCCTATTCTTCATCTTCCCATTTGGGGAGAACCGTTTGAATTGATATGTGATGCATTTGATTATGCTATTGGGGTTGTGTTAGGACAGCGTATTGATAGGAAACCTCATGTTATTTACTATGCTAGTCACACATTGAATGATGCCCAACTGAATTACACTGTTACTGAGATAGAATTTTCGTCTGTGATATTTGGTTCTGAAAAGTTTAGATCTCATCTGATTGGGTCACATGTGATTGTTTACACTGACTACTGTGCCCTTAAGCACCTTCTTTCTAACAAGGATACTAAGCCTAGACTCGTAAGATGGATTCTGCTTTTGCAAGAATTTGACTGTGAAATCAAGGATAAGAAAGGTTCTAAAAACCTTGTCGCTGACGATCTGTCTAGGATCATCTATGATAGGAAGAGTGAGTCCAGTATTTATGAGTGTTTCCTTGACAAGCAATTGAATTTTGGTCATCGTGATCCTCGGTATGCTGATATTGTGAATTACTTAGTTGAACATATGTTTGCTTTTAGGTTTTTCTTTTGGGCTTTTAAATGTCTATTCCACTCCCAATGAGGATTTTTGAAGTCTTGGTGTGGGGGTGAGGTGCCCATGTTTGAAAATTTTTTGAAAAATCCAATAACATTTTGATTTTGGTTTTGTTTTTGGGAACGTTTGTACTATGTCTGATTAGCTTGAATCCCCTATACTTTGGTTATTAGCCTGTATATAGGTAGGATGTGTATGAGAAGTCTCCAAAACCCCAATGTTCAGTCTAGATTGTGTAATCTAGTCCTTGTTTTTTTCTTCGTCATTATCTTTAGGTCTTAGGTTTCCATGAATGATTCCCTCATTAGCTTGTGATATGATTACTTCGAAAAAATTTTTGAAAAAATAGGTGTTTTAGGAACAAAAAAGAAACAAAAGAAAGAAAAGAAAAAGAGATGGAATAAAATTTGGAATGACAAGTATCTCTTGAGGCATGTGCTGCTGGGCATTATCCTTTGAGGCAATATTGCTACTGGAAAAACTTACTTTCAAAGTTAGTATGATAATAATGTAGTTGTATCAGCCAAGTGGGATTGAGTCTAATTTTTGTAAATCTAAGCTCTGGCATGGTGATACACTTGCACACGAGCACCGAGATGGATTCAAAATCTTTATGTTCAATCGGGTGAAAAATTAGTGCTCTGATGTCATTTAGGAGGTAGAGGGATTTGAAGTACATTCTGCATATGCAGGTCAATAACTTGGTCATATGGGCGATTTAGTTGATTAGAATGTGCGCAAATCTTTCCCTAATTTTGTATATATTAGCTTTGAAAAAAACCAAAACGATTTTATTTTATTTTTGGAATAATTTTTGTGGGTAGTTCACTTGAAAACCCTCACGAGAGCTCATTCGTCCACTTAGAGGACTGAGGGGTTTAAAGGGCTTGTTGCATATGCTAAATGCAACCGTGATTCCTATGACAGTGAGTTAGGATTTTTTTTTTCTTATTATTCATTAGTTAGTCTAGTTTATTTTACTCAAGGATAAGCAAAATCTTGGTGTGGGGGTACTTGTTCGTGCTAAAAATGTGCTACTTTTAGGTACTTTTACACCTGTTTATGCTCGTTATAATTGTTGTTTTTATATTTTTATTTGATTTGATTTTGTTTTGTAGGTTTTGAATAAAATGAAAATAATTATGGAAAAATACGAGAAATACAAGTAAAATGCTGGATGCGGGCCGACTTGACTCAAGCTAATCCGAATTGCTGGGCCCAGTTCCTATTTCAGCCCATTGAAAATAACGAAAGAAGAAAAAATGAAGAAAAGCAGCCCAAGTTAACCGGCCCAATTCCATCCCTCACGTGCGAGGCACGTGACTCCTCTCCAGCCATGACACGTGCCCGACATATGATTTCCTCCCCCCCTTTTTATCTTCTTTCTTTCTTTCTTTATCTCGGCTTAACAGCTCCCCCCAAAACCAAAGAACGCCAACCCTGCCTCATCCTCACCTCCATTCGTCATTCATCTCCTCATTTCTTCTGTCTCTTCAATAGCTCATCGTCTTCAACCGTCAAGCAACGAGCACACCTCATTCCATCCTCATCCACTTACAATCCACGCTTCAAATGGCAACAAAGCACGGTCATCTCTACCCACGCGTCTCGAATCGGATGGTGAAGATTGATGAAGCACGGGTATAAATTGCAAGGGGGAGCTCCAGGTTAAAGGTTAGACAATCTTAGGTTTAGTTCGTTTAATTTTGGTGATTTTATTTCCTCAAATTCAGACGCATTTCGTTTCAATTTCTAGGGTTAGGGTTTGTTTTTAGTTAGTTATGGGTTTTGATTTTGATGCAATTGAATGCCGATTTTGTCAAATTCCAGTTGATATGCATGAATTAAGTTTCTATTGTAGTGATTTTAGCCAAGGATAGTCAAGGTTTCTTTTTTCCGTTTTCTTTCCCTCCCCTGTTCGGTTTATAGTCGAATGCTGGCTCTGGTGTTTAACAGTGAGAGATGAGGCTAGGGTTGGTCTAGTTGGCATTGGCTATGGCTAATCTTCTCCCTGGTGCCGAATCTTGGGTGAATTCAATCGGTGTTGGTTCCTCTACTTCTCTTTTAATGCTTCAATGCCTTGCTGAAAAATAAGTAGCTTAATATGGGTTATCGATTGATATAGTTGGTTAGCTTGGTTTGAGTTGGGTTGAGTTGTTAATGTTATCAGTTGCATGCGTTCGATTATTAAGTATGATTAATGGTTGGTTTTAGTTTTGTTGATATTATGGTTTCGATTTCATGGATAGAATGTGATGGTTCTGTGATGATTCGAATGTTGGAGTGGCTGTTGGAATGGTGCTGACTGAATGGTGAATGGTTTGAATAGTTAATTCGAACGGTTTGCTTAGTTTGCCTGAATAATATAGTTGGTTGTTAATGGTTCTAATTTTGATCTCGTGGGATAGCTCCATTAATGTTGAATGATGATGATGGTTTGTTTGGTTGATTGAATAATAATATGAATTTAGTTAAGTTGAATTAGTTGATTTAGTAGTTTGCGTGATTTAGTTGATTTTAGTAGTTGGTCGATTTGGTTCAAATGGTTTCGTTAATTAGATAGGTTTTGATGGTTTTGATTATTCCCATGATTTGGTTGGTTGAATGCGTTTGGTAGCTTGGTTTGATTATTTAGGTTTTATAATGGTTATTTCTTTAAGTTTTCCTTGTTACAGGTTAATTTCTTTAGTTGAGGTCCTAGTAATTGGTTCGTTCAAATTTTTTTTTTAAAATCAAGTATCTCCTTAGCTTTAGGTAATGTTAGTTTTAGAAATTTCAATAATCTAAATCTCTACCATCGTCCCCGAGGATACAACCCTCAAGTACTACAGAGAAAGCTGTACACTTGCCGCTTTTAGTTTATCACTTAAAAATAGTCCAACAATAAACTTGCTAAGTTTGGGTTAAGTTTGAATCTACCTAATAAGGTCTAGCTAATGCAAGTCTAAGTTCTATTGATTTCCTAAGATGTCTATTTTAGCCCATGTGCTAGAATTTGGCATTGAATTTTAAATTGGGAGAAATGGCCAAATAAGAGGAGTGCACACAAAAACTCAGTTTTGTAGCAATCTGGATATTGGCCTTATTTGAGGTTGATGCAGCTGTGATCTTTAGGATTAGTCAATATCGGATGCTACACACAACAAGGAGAAGGCTTCAAGAAGCAGCAACCCTAGTGGTAGAGCAGAGCGTTCTGGAAGCTTTCTAGAATGTGGCGAAGGAATCCTAAAGAAACAACTCACTATAGTTGTTATTGTCTTAATATTTTGATTTATTTTTCTATGATATTTTGTAAGACCCATATTGGTCTACTTGCCCCACTAATGAATTAGCTAATCCCCTCAATTTTAGGTTATTCTCGTTGCAATACAAGGGTTGAGTTAAACAAAATGTCAATGTCCAAAATTATAACTAGTTCATGAATAATATTGTTTTGATAATTTAGATTTATTTTATTAGTTAAATAAGTTTGTATTTATTGAAATTTTTAGGTTTACACATGTATTATTTTTACATATGCAAGTAAATATTTATTCATGACATTTCTAAGTAATTGATGAAAAAGAAGACAAAAGGCCTTGTGGTGTACATAGAGAAAAATTAAAACAGAATGGTATGCATGCTAAAACACACAATATAAATTTAAATAATAATTAATAATGTAACCAATAAAGTTATGACACTTGGCAAAAATGTGTAAAAAGTCACTCAATTTTTTTTTATAGTTATATGGATAGAGCCATTCCCGTCCATGTGTACTCAACTTGAGTTGATTATGAAATAAGATGCAAAATGCAATCTTCTCTCTAAATCTCTTCACATCTGTATCTGTTAATTGAGAAGGTGATTGGAGTCTTTCCTTTATAATTCTTCTTTGATGGCTCTAATACTTTAGAAGAGGGATTTGTTGGGAAGTTTCCAATCTATGTTTAAGATCTCATTATTTGGGCAAAAATCTCACAATCTCCTTGGCTGTTTGAATATTAATACCAAAGAGGGGCATCCTCTTTTTGTTGTAGTCTTCTTGTGATCATTGATCTTGAGAGTTTGAGGATCCATCCTTATCAAGTTGGTGTCAGAGTTAGCAATCCACTTGGGTGATTGTTGAATCAAAACCTTCATCTCCATTGATTCAATCAAAAGCCCTCACCATGTTATCATTTTCACCCCCAAAAATTCACACTTTCACTTTTCAAATTTTTCGTTAATTTAGCTATCTTAATTGACTCTCATTAGCCCACAAAAAATCCTCAAAATAGCCTAAATGTAATCTCTAACCAAATACAACCCTAAAACTCCATAAAAAGAGCTTTACAAAAAATCGCAAAATATTTGAAGACTGTGTCCACCATAACTTCTTGGTAATCCTATACCTTCATTCTTAACTTTGCCATGGCCAATGAAGGAGATTCCTCTCTTTTTAGAGGCATTTCACTTGAATAAGCCCACAAAGTGAGAAGACACAAAATCATCATTGAGCTTCAAGAACAAGTGAGGAGGCTTACAAGGGAGCCTAAACAAGTAAAGGGCTCCATTCACACAGGACAATGGAGCCATTACAGTCAAGAGTTTCATGTTAGCTCCAATGACATTATTTACTCTTCCACTTATGAAGATTATGATGATGAGGACAAAGGAGTTAGAAGAAGAAAACTTCCAAGGGATTACCTTAGGGATTTCAAAATTAAGGCACCAGAGTTTGATAGGAACATCAATGAAAAAAACTATGCAGATTACATTCAATTTATGGAAAGGATCGTTGAGCTTAAGGAGTATAATGAAGAGAAGACTTTCAAATTGTTCATTATCAAGATGAAAAGTTATGCCTCTTTGTGGTATGAGAACTTCATGAGGAATAAAGCAAGGAATGCTATGTCTAAAATCAAAACATGGTCCAAGCTCAAGAAACAAAACAGAAAAAGGTTTATAACGCTCCTTTATAAGCAAGAGCTCTATCTCAAGATCACTTCTCTTAGTCAAGAGAACCTCAAGGTTGAAGATTATATTAGAGATTTTGAATAACTCAAAATGAGGGTTGAATTGAATAAAGAGGCCAAGCTCACAATAACTAGATTCATCAAAGGTCTATTCCCCAACATTGCTAACAATGTCGACTTGTAACCTTATTTCATATTTGATGATGTTTACAATCTACCAAGTATGGTTAAGAAACAAGTTAAGCATAGAAAACGATTCCTCCCTATTCCATAAATCGGTCTCACATATCCACAAAGGGGTTTCCTTCTCACTCTAAGACTGAGACTACTCCAACCCCCACTAAGGCCCTATACAAGGGTAAGGATATTGCTAGTGAGCCTGTAACAAGGTTGAAAGGGAAAAAAAATACTTCAAGTGCGGCTATGGTCACTTCTAAACGGATTGCCCAAATAAAATGACTCTCACCATTAGAGAGGTGGAAGACATCTAAGCTCTTGACGATGAAACTAGTGATGAGGAGTTTGGAAATGAAAATCACACTTTGGTCATTCCATATATTGGGGTACTATTGTTGATTTAGAGAGCACTTCATATCAAAGAGGCTCCTTTTGAACCTAGTTGAAGAGATCAAATCTTCTATACTCGGTGTACTATTTAATTTGCAAGGTGTGTGAGCTCATCATTGATGGTGGAAGTTGCACTAATCTGGCTTCCTCGACCCTCATTGACAAACCAACCCTTGCACTCTTCAATGGTTTAAGTAAGGGAGCAAGGTAACCATTTCTAAACAAGCTCTTATTTTATTCTTGGTTGGTCCATATTGTGGTGACGTGCTATGTGATTTTCTACCTATGAATGCATATTATTTATTGCTTGTTAGACCTTAGTTGCATGATAATCATGTGATTTATGATAGGCATACAAATACACATGTAATCAAGCATAAAGGTTGTAGTCTGACTTTGGCTCTATTGCCCCTACCCAAGCCTCTCAAAACTAAATTGAGGAAGGAAAGTGAGAAAAACCTCTACAAGAGTGAAACACAGGTGGAGACAACCATTAGGAAGAGTAAGCCCTTATTTGCCTTACTTACAGTAGAATCAAACACAAGTAAGATAGTGAAACCCATACACGTTTTAGCTCAATCAATCTTAAAAGAGCTTGAAGATGTATTCGCCAATGATTTACACCTTGGGCTCCCTCTCTTTAGAGGAATTATGTACCAAATTGATTTTCTACTGGGTGCTCCTTTGCCTAATAAGCCATCCTATCAATGCAGTTTTAGTGAGGCAAAGATTTATAAAGGCAAGTCCAAAGAGTTCCTTAACCGTGGCTACATTAGGGAGAGCTTGAGTCCTTGTTCAGTTCCTGCCCTTTCAGTACCTAAGAAAGATGATACTTGGCATATATGTTTTAATTCTCAGGCTATAAATAACATCACCATCAAGTATCGATTGCCATTTCACAATTGGATGATATGCTTGATGAATTTCATGAAGTCTAAGGTGTTCTCCAAAGTTGGCCTTAGGAGTGGGTATTGCCAAAGTAGAATGAAGGAAGCTGATGAGTGAAAAGCCACTTTCAAAACCATGTATTGGTTATAAGTGGCTTGTTATACCTTTTGGTTTGTCTAGTACTTCCAGCACCTTTATGAGCCTTATGAACGAGGTTTCAAGGCATTTCATTAGAAAGTTTGTTGCGGTGCATTTTGATAATATTTTGGTGTATAGTTGTGATGAAATTTCTTATGTTGAGCATCTCTCCTAAGTCTTTGAAGTATTGAGACAATAAAAATTGTATGCTAAGCTTGAGATATGTGACTTATTCTCCCCTCAAGTTATTTTTCTAGGCTTATGTTGTCTAGAGAGAGGTCATGTAAGTGGATAGATCAAAAGTTGAAGCCATCAAGAGTTAGCATGTTCCTACTTGTATCATGGAAGCAAGGATCTTCCATGGCTTTTCATCTTTTTAACATTAGTTCATCTAGGATTTTAGCTCCATCATGGTTCAATTGACCAAGTGCGTGGCACCTAAGGAGCCTTTGAGACAATCAAAAGAAAGTATTCTTGGCTCCTATCTTAGCTCTTTCCAACTTTGAGCTACTTTTTGAAGTTGAATATGATACTAGTGGCATTGACGTTAAAGCGGTTCTCACCCAGGCCAAATGACCCTTAGCCTATTTTAGTGAGAAGTTGAGTGATCCCAAACCCAATTACTCCACTTATGATAGGGAGTTTTATGCTATCATTCGAGCTCTTAACTATTGGAGTCACAACCACAAGCCTAAGCCCTTTATGATACATTCGGATCACAAGACCTTGTCTTTTATAAATGGACAAGTTGAGCTCAATTCAAGGCATGTCAAGTGGGTAGAATTTCTCAAATCATTTTCCTTCACTTGCAAGCACAAATATGGCAAGGAAATCATAGTGGGTGATGTACTCTCCTCTATTCCCTCAAGGCTAAAATCTTGAGATTTTACATCATCCAAGATCCTAACAAAGAAGATGAGGATATTAAGAAATTGTTACAAACCCCAATGATCACAATTCCTATATTTTGCAAGATAGATTTCTCTTCAAGCACAACAAGTTATATGTTGCTAGGGGCTCTCTGAGGGAGTTACTTGTGAGAGAGCCCGATGGTGGTGCATTAGGGAGTCATTTTGGCATCAAAAAATTAATTGAACTCTTAAAGGAGCACTTTTATTAGCCTAGGGTGGCAAATGACATCCATAAAGTTGTCTCCAAGTGTGTAATATGTCATAGAGCCAAAAGCACCTTCTATTAAGGTTGTATATTCCTCTTCCAACACAAAATAACCCTTAGAAAGATGTGAGTATGAATTTTATTTTGGGTTTACTAATAACCCAAGGGGATAAAACTCAATCATAGTTATGGTTGACTGGTTATCCAAGATGGCCCATTTCATCCTATGTCATAAGAGTGATGATGCATCTCACATTTCTCATCTTTATTTCAAGGAGGTTATCAAGCTATACGGAGTGCCAAGAAGGATTATCTCAATCAGGACAACAAATTCCTTTCCCATTTTTGGAGGAGCTAAGCTGTTGTTTTCACTACTTACCACCCTTAAACCAATGGGCAAACTGAGGTAACCAATTGGACCTTATTTACTATCCTTAAAGAATTGGTGAGCAAGAAGCTTAAGGAACGAGATCTAGAACTCTCTCATGTTGAGTTTGCTTGTAGATGGCTCCTACATATGCTACATCCACTTTTCTTTTAAAGCTTGTTATGGAGTCAATCCCCTGACTCTAATAGACCTTCTTCCACTTCCCATTAAGCATAGGGTGAGCTTTAAGGACGAAAAATAAAGATGAAGAAATGAAGAAGCTCCTTGAATAAATTCGACTCAAATAGAGAAGGTCAACACCCGTTATAAGACTAGAGCAAACAAGCATCGAAAACCTATTGTTTTTTGCACGAGAGATTTGGTATGGTTGCACCTAAGGGAGGACATATTCTCTTCTAGGAGGCAAAACAAACTCGTGGCTTGAAGAAAGGGCCCTTTTAGGGTGTTTGAATGGATTAAAGATAATGTCTATAGGTTGGAGCTATCGATGTGAACTCCACCTTCAATGTGGGTGATCTAGCTCCTTACATAGAGGATGACTCTTAGGATTTGAAGGTAAATCATTCTCAAGAAGGAAGGTTAACACATATCAAGCCACAAGCCAACTCTTGGTATACTCTCATCCATACCAAAGTCCAAGCCAACCTTCCTTAGTCAAGAAGATCACCATTCTAGAACTACATACAGGTTCAACTTGGCTTTTCACCGCCCAAATGAATCAAAATGGGCCATTCCTCGCTTTTTTTTAGAAGGTTGGGCTATCTACTTTAGGATAACGCAATAAATTTCCACATTAGATTTCATTTTATTTCCTAAAGTGATAAATATCGCAATGCCTATAATGTAGGTACTTGTCGATAAATTTGGATTAAGTTTAGATCCTATCTCTTGAAGCCCAATTAACGTAAATCTAATATTTATGGATTGTCTAAGATATCTATTGTAACCCTATGTGCTAAGATTTGGCATTGGATTTTAAATTTGGGAGAAATGACAAAAATAGGATGTGTGTGCACCAAAATCTAATTTTTGAGCAATCTAGATTTTGACTTTATTTGAGGTAGATGCAGCTATAATCCTTAGGATTACTCAATGTGGGATGAATCTACACATAGCAAAGAGGGAGCTCCATGTAGTGGTATCCCCATTGGTAAGGCAGTGCCTTCTAGAAGCTTCCTAGAAAGTAAGACAGGAATCCTGAATAAATGCAACTTACTCTGGTTGTTATTATCTTAACATTTTGATTTATTTTTCTAGGATATTTTGTAAGCCCCTTATTGGTCCACTTGCTCCACTAATGTATTAGCTAATCCCCTCAATTTTGAGTATTTGTAGACCCATTCCCCTCTATGTGTACTTAGCTTGAGCTAATTATGAAATGAAAGGCAAAAGACCATCTTCTATCTAAAAATCTCTACATTTTTATCTCTTAGTTAAGAGTGATAATTAGAGTCTTTGCTTCATAATTCTTGTCTGGTGGCTCTACGCCTTTAGAAGAGGGATTTGTTGGGAAGTTTCTAATCTATCTTTGGGATCTCATTATTTGGGCAAAAATCTCACAATCTCCTTGATTGTTTGAGACTGATCCCAAAGATAAGCATCCCGTTTGGTTGTGGTTTTCTTGTGAATATTGATCTTGGGAGCTTGAGGATCCATACTCATTACCAACCCTACCTGACCGTTGTATAGGTTGACATATGCTTGACCCTGACCCTGACCCTGACTCTGACTCTGACTCTGGCTCTGACCCTCCGGGTACCATTGGGTCATTGGATCATACTTGACCCTCAAACCTTTCCCATATAGAAAATGCAGTTTTTTACTAAGTTTCATTTTTTTTAGAAAGTTCAACACTAAACATCCTACTAAATAAAAGGCGAAGTGATAATGTAATGTTCATATGAAGTGTATTGTAATTGCAATCATTCTAATACGTAATTTCACTAAGGACCATGTTTGGGTCACTATGAATTCACTGTGATGCCTTTTGGCTTACTCAATGGCCCTGCAGCCTTTATGGATCTTATGAATAGAGTTTCACACCATATCTAGACAAGTGTGGTGGTAGTTATAAAAGATATCTGAAATACTCTAAGAATAAAGATGAGAATATTGTTTATTTGAGGACAATGTTATAGACCTCGAAGGAACATCAATTACATAGCAAATACAAGAAGCATGAGTATTATTAGAAGCAATGGTATTTTTGGAACATATGGTTTCAAAGGAAGAAACTAGGGATGATTTGCAAAAGGTGAAAGCAGTTACAAAGTGCTCAAGACCCACCAATGCACTGAGATTAGAAACCATTTGAGTTTAGTAGGGAATTATCGAGTTCAGGAAGGATTTGACAAATATTGTCCTCCCTGATCAATTTGTTGAAGAAAGCTATAAAGTTAGCAAGAAGTTAAACAGGTGGCTTATGCTTCCTAACAACTCAAGCCTTATGAGAAGGACTACCTACCCATGAAATGGAGTTTGTAGCTTTAGTTTTTGCAATGAAAATTTGGAGACATTAATTATATAGAGTATCATGCAACATTAATACTGATCATCGAAGCGTGAAGTACATCTTCACTCAGAAGAAGCTCAATCTACATGAAACATTAGTTGTGGCAGATCCAATGTCAACTAAGAAAGGGAAATGTTGTGGTTGATGCCCTGAATAGGAAGGCACAACATACTGTGAACATTGTACTGATTACTTAGCTGAATTTCTTGAGAGAGCTTGAGGACTTGGACATTCCATATAATTTGTACTGGAACGTGCATGTTCAATTGCTGGCACTTACCTTACAGCCCTCCCTAATAGAGAAAACTCGAGTGAATTAAGACAGTGATCCTGAGCTCCAAAGAGTAAAACAAAGTCTTGAGAAAGGGATTCAATTTCAAGGGATTTTGTCGTGGGATTCTCTCAGATATAGTGTCTGATAGAGATTAGAGGTTTCAAGCTTGTTTTGGCAAATACTTCAAAGAGTCTTTGGAACTGGATTGAACTTTAGTAGTTTTTATCGTCCTGAAATAGATGGGCAAGCATCTAAAAATATCAATGGATCTAACTCTTTTGAGTTGGAGCCTATAGTACTTCATGACCTACGACTAACATTTGCATTTGAAGAAAGTATGAAACTCTCCTTGGTCAACGTTGTGATAGAATTAACACAGAATCCTACATGAAACATCAGGATAAAATGACGGCTGACATTGACAACCAAATCATCTTTTGAGTCGTGAAGATCTTCTTTAGCATTCAATGAGGCGACATATCTTAGAAGACTCTTGAAAGCATACCATTGGAACCAACAGAAAATCTATGTTGATAAAAGAAGAAGATTCCTAGAATTTCCGGTATATGATAAATTTTTCAGAAAGTCTCACCAACTAAGGGTGTAAGGAGGTTGTATTGCGACCTAAATTGAGGCCAAGATCTTTTGGATCATATCAGTTCATTAAAAGGTCGAATTCCATAACTTGTCTACCAAATCTGCCTATATAACTCAAACATGTGCATAGCATGTTCCGTGTTCCTTACCTTACAACTCAGGTAGTACATTTCAGATCCTGACCATGTTCTCATAATCAAATCTATTACAGTCATTAGGGGTCTTGTGTTTTCAAGAGCACCCAGTTCAGATGTTATATCACAGGATTAAGCAGTTAAGTATCAAGCAGATACCTTAAATCAAATTGCCTTGGGCAAATCACACCTCCCCAGAAGCTACTTAGGAAACTGAGCAAGAAGTGAAAGCTAAGTACTCATATTTATTTGAAGTCAACTTGCATGATCATCAAAGTTCATAAGTTTCGAAGACGAAACTCTTTAAGGAGGAAAGACTGCAATAGCCTGATCCTAAATCATGTTTATTCATTTAATTAGGTCATATTATTAATTTTTCAAATTTATTTGTCTCATTTAATCATACCGGTTGGGAGAATTTAATTTTGGGTCCCACTTTGCAATTCAAGTTTCATTTACCGTACTAATTTCAGGTAAATTGATAGCAAGCCTCGACAATTATGATTTAAAAGATTAAATTATTTTTTCGAGATATCACATTTAATTTCAAGCTTTGAAAAAACAAATTTAATTAATCGCATCCGGTTTGGCCTTTTTTTTTCAACCCGAGCTCATTTAAGGCCAATTTTGGCCCAACAAGGTTACA
>NCQV01063803.1:42888-53353 GCA_002740545.1 Lophocereus schottii
TTACTTAGCTAATTACCATTATTAGGCTACTATAATTAAGGAAAAAAGTTCTGATTTTGGAGGCTTTATATCAGCCAAGTATATTGCAAAGGCATTTTCAACCAAGTAAACAAAGCAAGGCTTTCTTTTCTCTCCTCCTTTCTCTCCTCACGGGCTGCTGCTATTGTGCAGACTTCTGGTGGCTGCCGCCACCTTCTGCCACTAGCCATGGCTGCAGCTGGCTAGCCCTACCACCACAGCACCACCAGCTGCCACCCCCTCAACCACCACTAGCACCAAACACAATACCACCTTCACATCTTCTTATACTCAAGCTTAAGTGACGTAATCTTTAAATCCAACTTTGTTTAATTCTTGATTTTATATTAGTTTTGATCATGAATCATGTTGTTTTGAGGCAATCAAGAATTATTTTGATGTTTTATTTGTTAGATCATCTTGAAAACAAGTGATGTTTGAAGTTGTTCATGATCGTGCAAGTTTACATTGTGATGATGGATTTTGATGGCTTTAAATATGATTTTGTGATCTTTGGTGTTGGTAATGAATATCAAGATGTTTATGCTGATTTGTATAAGTTAAAGAGTGATTTTAGTGGGTGGTTATGTGAAAAAAAGATTGCAAATATGTGGTTATTGAGCTGTCAACAGACCTGAAACAGGGGTCACTTTGAGAGAAAACTGGTATTAAGTGGCACTTCACAAATTCATGATTTTTGGTGTAGTGATATCTTGATGAGTTAGCTTTCGATAGGCTCTATAATTATGGAATTGTGAGTTGTGTAGACACGTTATGGCCACTTTACTGAAGACTACACAGAATACATCAAAACTGGGAGCAGTTTTGAATAGTGGACTTTATGAAACAACTGGTGTTGATTGGCTCATTGAACATTTGTGCTTTCTGGTGTGTGGATAGATCAATGAGTTAGAGTTCTCATGCTTTTTGAATCACGTTAATCTGAGTTCTGTGGAAAACGTTATGGTCATTTTGCTCCAACTGCGCAGATTGAACTGAAATTGTATACGTCTGTATTCTATCCTAATTTTAGGGACCTTACTGTGTGAATCATGCTTTGTGTCCTAAATAAGAGTTTTATTGGACATTATGCACTCTGCATATTGGGGTCTTATATCTTATTTGAAGGTTGGGAGTGAAAGATATGGATTTTCTAATGCAGACCATCAAATTGTAACATGAGTGAACACAAAAATCGTGACACTTGGAAATATTTTCAGAAGTTTCTATGTAATTATGAATATTGCAAGGAAATTAAAAAATGTAGTGAGTTCAACAAGTTTGATTATGTATAGAAGCTTACTTGGGTTTGAAAACTGAGTTAAGTGAGCATGAAAATGAAATTTGAGAAGTGGGCACAGTAATGACTTAAATTAGTATGTATTGGATCAACTGATATTATTTGAGGTTTTATAAACCTCACAACACCCCTCATGGCATTGAACCTTCCATTATCCATTTCAAAAATATCAAAAACCTATATTTCATTATATCAATTAAAATCTTTTCATTATCACCTCAATCATTCCAATTTAGTCTATTTTGTTTCAATTTGTTGTATTTCAAGTTCAATAATCCTAACTGATTCATTTTTTAGATCATCTTAGTTTAACTTATCTTATATTGAATTATTGGAATTGTGGAAGCTTTTTGATTAATCAATTTCCATTAAAGTAACAAATTATGGGAGTAAATATTGTTTACTAACTGCATTTACCTATAATTACATTTCTTTAGCAGAATCGATGCCTAATCTATCATTTCCATTGCGCATAAGTATTATCAAGTGAAATATCATTTTAAAGACTTCAGGTACGTCAATTGCCTGTATCTTTAGAAATCAGAGTGTATTTATCAACATTATCATGTTTTGCTAAGTACATCAATGAATCAGTTTACACAGTGATTTATTAGTTAATTAGTGACCATGTCAGTTATCATCTATAAGGCATTTACCCTTCAGTTACCCACATAGCTTCAGGCTAGGTCCCCGATTAGCTTGGCAGGTGTACACCTATCCATAGATCGTAACAATGTCAAGGAGTTCACTATCAGATAATAACTAGTAATGCAGTTTTACATTCATCTCATTCCCTGTTTTAACTTAAATTAAATTGTAAAGTGGCCACCCAAACAATTTATTTAGAGATCATTTAACAATTTAGGAATGCATGTACTGAGCTTTGGCTCATAGTTTGAAATATTTTTCATGTTTTGTTTTAGGCAAATGCTCAGAGAATTGTCCTCATGGTAACGAATCAGTTGAAGAGAATAAGTGAAGCAAAGAAATCCAGATGGATCAGAAGTAATGCAATATATGCATATTTTAAAGCTATGTAGTGAATTCTTCAGTGGATGGAGATGCAGATTACATGTTGAATTCTTTTTACTATAGTGTAAAAACCTTATATTGGTTTATAGTTGATTATATATGGATTGATCAGGTGTGTATGTATATGTTTGAGGCTATACTTAACTATGTTATTTATAGTACTCATGTTTCAAGCCTTGTCCTTTTTGGATGGCGGCAACACCCTTATCGTTTGGTTTATTAGATTATAATTGAGGGATTATTAAGGAAAATACAAACAGCGAATCATGTTTAATTTGGGGGTGTTATAGTTGTAGGCCTAACTTGTTATTGATGCTAGGGAATAACCCTTTAATGAACCTAGCAATCTTGAGTTTGGACTCTTTTTCCCAGCCAACCCTTATTTTGAGTTGTTTAAACTCACTAATGTACTATTCTACTTTTAGATTCTCTTCGTTAAGAAAGGCAATCTTGAGATGGAGTTCTTGCTGGAGGGTAGGAATCTCTGGTCCATATGCTTTTTCAGCTTGGAACAAGTTTTGATTTTAGATTTGGCTTCTTTAGACCTACTCTTCTTCAAGTTCTCATGACGTTCAAGTTATGATTCACCTGAGTTGAGTCCCTTAATGTGAATCTTATTGGAACACCATCAAAATCATGATTACCATTATCCTTTTCCTCGATAATCTATAGATTAGTAAGAGACGTGCTTGCTAGAACTGGACTTCGTCTGTCTGATTGGCTCAATCCTAGTCCTAGACTAAATGAGGGCATGCTATCATCCTTCTTTAAATCTTGCTTCACATCGTTCATGACAACTTCCTTGGTGCCCATCCCTTTCAACCCCGATGCTTGCATCTGGCCTTTGACATGATCATTGCAATTAGACTCTGACTCTTTAGTTGATAAGTCCCATTGTAAGGCTCAATGAAGGTTTGTTGTCATCTTTGTTTGATTACTACTTCCCTTGCACCTTCATAAACTGTATATGAGCACCTGAAGCTCGGCAATAGCCTCCATCATGCTATTATTGTTAGAATTTTGAGCTAGGCTGATTGTAGCTGCACCCTTCCACACTTCCCTCTTCCTGGGTTTTGTCATATTCAGTAGGAGCATCACAAAATAAGGAGAATCTTGCCTTCACTTTGTCTTGTATCTTAAGAAGACCTTCATTCTACTTGTACTTGCTGCACATGTAATCCATGATTGTGATAAAATTTCTATAAGCCAGTGCCAAGTGTCTCATAGCAAAAACTATCTTCTCACCATCTTTTTACATTTTTTAAAATTAGATATGTTAATGGATCACTAACTATATGCCATTTGATCACTAATCACACGACTATTGATATGTTACTAAACACACACAGAATTGTAAGTTATGAAGAAAACTAAACAATAAGTTAAGTGCTCAATAATCTTACACATAATGATCACTAACAACATTAGTATTGATTGCCACCTACACAAGGACTGAATTAAAAGCAATGTGGGAAAAAAAAATTCAAATACTAGGTCAATAAATCATTAATCTTATATATTGAACACTAATCATATAGTTATTGATCACCAATCTTATACTAACTGATCACAATTAACATCTCTAGTGATCATTATACACAAAAACACGAAGTGTCAGCCAAAAATGGATGAAATTAAACATTAATTTACCACTAATGTTATTGATAATGATCAGTAAAAACATGACTATTGATCACTTAGTAGACAACCACACAAAGAAATTCAAGTTAAGTTAGGTGATTATTAATCTTTATGTCTATTGATCACTAATCACAAAAGTATTGATCACCAATATTGGTCGCCAACATCACCTCTATTGACCGCAATCCACATAAGGACTGAATATGAAGGGGCGAGTTATTACCTCAAATTCTATCTTATTTCTGTCTTCAACATTTTCCTATTGAGTCTGTGGTGGTTGTGGAAAATCTAATGTTGGTGCGACAAAGTCCCTCTACCAATAATCTCCTCAACTCCTTTTTGTATTTTTTTAAAAAATAAATATATTACCATATTAAACTTTAAGCAATAAGGGGAAAAGGCAAACATTTACTTAGTTTGTTAATAACATTATGCCATTTAATTACTAGTCACAGCACTATTCTTTACGTAATAGACGAGCACAAAATTGTAAACATTTAAACACTAAATGTTAACTTAACAACTCACATAACTTATGCATCTTGATCACTAATAACATCACTATTGATCACCAGCCAAATATGAATTGAATTGAAAGAAATGAGGGAACAAAACTAACATTAAGTTAAGTGATCATTAATCTTATGCATATTGATCACTAATCACATCAGTATTGATCACCAATCTTGTATGTTTGATCATTCAACAATTACCACCAAAAAAGCCAAAATTTAGGTATACTCTTGCTCATGATGTGCTAATTCATCACAAATGACATCTCCATTAACCACTATACGTAGAGGCACTAAAAGTTACACAATAAGGAAAAAAAGTAAGCATTAATCAGTAATCACATGATTGTTAATCACTTAGTAGACAATGATTATATTCTAAACAATTAGGATAAACCAACTAAAAACAAGTGAACATTAAGTTAGATGGTGGATTAATGCTACTGCAATTGATCACCAATGACTTCTCTGTGTATTAAGCATCACACAAAACTAAATTCCAAGCAATGATGGAAAAAAGCAAAGGTTGAGTTATGTCATTACTAATTTTATTTCTACTGATCGCTAATTACACAAATGCTGATCACCAATTGTACTTTTATTGATCACCATAAAACATTTATGGATCACCATAAACAAAAGGATTGCATTCAAGGGGTTAGGGATAAGAGTGAACATTAATCCAAATGATCACTAATTTATGTAAAGATGTCACTAATGACATCTATATTAATCACCAACTAGGGTTCTCACACATGTTATAATGAAGATGAACATGTTTTGTTTATTACCTCAATTTTAGACCTTTTATGATCTTCAGTAAGGTGCTTCTTAGGCTGTGTTAAGTGTGGAACATCTAGTGGAGGTCCCGCGGCTCTTCTTTTAAAACCATGGCTTCAGTCATCGTCTTCTATACATAGACTAATGATCTCCTCATTAGCCCATGTGGACATCGTAGTTAATTCTCTCTTCACAGTTCTCTTAATAAAGACAACTTTTTCCAAGTAAAGCACATGAAAATATAGAACAATTGAAAAATATATAATTAGTACATGTATTTAGGTAACTTAAGACACATATGAATAGTGGATCCCTAATGCATAACTTATTAATCACTAGTAGGGTAATTATTAATCACTAGGACACTCATTCCTTTTTTTAATGATTAATGCATTTCCTTATATTGATTACCAATTTTGTGAAGGAATTACTTGTTGAAGAGGAGAACTCACTATCAGGAAGAACAGTGGACCATCGAATGCACCCTCTTTTGCAGCCTTATTCTCCTTGTAGTGGCTCATACTACTGATCAACTTATCCAAGATGAATTGGCACCTGTTTAT
This sequence comes from Lophocereus schottii, assembly GCA_002740545.1. Taxonomy (NCBI): domain Eukaryota; kingdom Viridiplantae; phylum Streptophyta; class Magnoliopsida; order Caryophyllales; family Cactaceae; genus Lophocereus; species Lophocereus schottii. The sequence goes on from NCQV01063803.1 coordinate 48,735, forward strand.
GGATGCAATATGGTTGACATCCTTTACATTTTTTAGGAAATACTTGTTACAATAGTGGTTCTTCGATCCATGAAGAAGCATTTGACCAGATATATGACGAAATTTCTCTTGAAGCTTTCCCGTCTGTCTATATTGGCCAATATAAAATGCAGCATGTGAGTAAATTCCTACATGTTTTGATCAATATCCCATTCCTTCATCCATATGATGTGTACTTATTTATATTCTTCATTGACACAGCACTTGTTGATTCAAGTATTTGCCTTTCCTTAATAGGCACATCCAACGTCAGTTATACATCGAATGTTGTGACTTGAAACTTCTGCCTATCAGGAAGCCTAAACCAGACCACATAGGGATTAAACCTCTCTACTATCCATTTAGACAACTTCCCTGAGATTTGCTTTAGATCAAGCTTTAAGAACAAAGCAAATCCCATTAATTTGACTACTTCGATCTAGAAATCATTGAGCCATGTCACCATTAATGAAAATGAACACGTGGTCATCCTGGTAACTAAAGCCTTCTAGTACGTTCATTTTTCATTTCTAACCTCTTCTTCAGATATTAAATGCTGCCCTTGTTGAACAATTTGAAGGTATCGTGCTAAGTTGGTTGTTTTTGCTGGTACCAAAGCGCCACCAACTTGGGATTGAGCATTTTTTGCCCTCTTATATAATCCCCCTCAGATTTAGATGCATGCTTGTTGCTCTTTTGAGCAACCTTTATAATGTCAGAAATTGTCATTTCTTCTTCCTCACTCCTCTGATCATCATCAGCACCGATATGCTGCTTTCATAACTTGGATTATTTTATGCTTCAGTCATTTCTTTTTCATACGAATTATAAAAAATGTCAACATCAGATATGTGGCCTTTATATACTGTAGGTTGTGCTAAGTCTACTAAGTCTCGCATTGTTTGTGATCACCTAATAGGGAATGCCTTTTTTTTTCGCTTCTCCTTCTTTCTTTCTTATGGCTTCTCCCCTCTCTGCTTCTTAGCAGGTTTGGTTTGAGATTTTTCATGTGTTTCTTCTTCTTGTTGTGGCTTCTCAAGAGATTTCTCACTCTCTCCCTTATTACTTACTGGCTTTTCAGTAGCGTTCTGCTTGCTGCTGTTCTTCTTCTCCTTAATTTTCCTCGACAAACTCTCAGACACTATCTATTTCTCCGCACTTTTGAATACAAGTTTATCACCCTTTCTTACCTTCTCAGGAGATTTGTCCCTATTTGGCTTCTCCCTTGGAGAAGCGGGCTTCTCAGTGCTCTTTTTACTAGTCTTCCTTTTCTCGGAACCTTTCTCAGTTGGTTTCTCGGAACCTTTTTTGTTTATCTTTTTTGGTGACTTATTACTATTTCCCTTTTCATCTACATTCTTTTTAAGGGGACCTCTTCATTACTCTTGTTCTCAGCCTTCCTTTTCTTCTTACTCTTCTTCTGTACAGGATTTTTAAAGGGTTTTTGAAAAGCAAGTTCCTTTTTTAGAACCTTCTTGGGTGACTTGTCACTCTTACCGTTCTTATTTTTAGTTTTCTCAAGGGACTCCTCTTTACTCCTATTCTCATCACTCTCTTCCTTTCCCCAGTCTTCTTATTTGTATGTTTTTGAGGGGGTTGGTCTTCATTACTCTTCTTCTTTTCTATAGCTCTGTGCGGTAAGTTGTTAGATACTATCGCCTTCTTTGCACTGCTCTCAACATATTTATCACTCTTCCCCTTCTTATGGGGTCATTCTTCAGCTAGGGATTTATCGGCAGAGCCCTTATTCTTATCCTCCCTGTCTTCGTCATCTGATTCATTTGCATCGTTGTTATCATCGTCTATTTTGTAGGCAAATACTTTGAATCGAAGCTTTTTTCCTTGCCTAGAATTGCTAGTACCTTTATGGTGAGATCCTTTTCTTCATTCAAAACCTTCTTTAGTTTGTTTCTGATTAGAAGCTACTTTAGGACTATAGAATATAAAGTACGTCAGTAATAACTTTAAAGTTGGACTGTAATTAGTAGCTGTGAATAAGCAGTACCTTTTTGCTTATTTGAGGAACATAGTCCCACTGTTAACAGCCTTGATCCCATTAGTGTCTAACAATCTAAATGGTTATTAGGTCACCGATTCACCAAGAAATTAGCCATATTCTAGGAGTAGTTTGACCCCAAAACCTAATATTAGGGGAAGAAGTTGAGCTCTTTTGTAAAATGTTTAGGTTTTATATTTGATTCCTACCATTTTAAAGGTCTTTTTTACAGCGCTACTCTTTATACACTTTATGAGCCTTCTGAATCTATTAACTTTAATCCACATTTCTTTATTTGAATCCTAGTCTATGACGGCTACTATGTTTTTATTCTTAGCTTTATTTGTAGTCTATATGTAAGTGTTAGAGAATGTGTGCAATTGTTTTGGTGAGTGAGAACTCCCCACTAAGCAAAGGTTTCCCACCCACCTACTTTTCCCTTTTCCAAATTCAAGGAAATCAAGAAAGGTTAGGCTAGAATTACTTAATTTATGCATAGGTGGTTCCATTCTAGTTAACTTAGAATTTGTTGCAGAGTGGCCACGTATGTGAGTATATTGTTACCTTGAGTTAAATGGTGGGAAGTTGTATGCTATGTTAGGATTTTTAAAAGTCTTGTAATACATAGGTTCATCTTGTACTGCATATAGTCTTACAACTCCATGTGACTCATATAACAGCTACCTCTAAGTAATTACATTAGTTAATTTAGAAATAATTTTACGCTCCAAATGCATAGGCTGTTAAACTATATTTTCATTATTTGTGTGTTTAGATTTATAGGTCATATGCTCCGAGTGTCGCTCATGTTGTTGTTTTTCTCTAGTGTGTGGCCATTGACACATGTAAAAAACTTTTTTTTAGGTTGTTATAATTTGATCAATATAAGCAAGTGCTGATAAATTATGCAAACATTTTTTTAGCCAACTTTCATGCTAGACTATGTCAGTTTTATTTTAGACTTTGAGTAATAAATTCTGAGTAACCACCTTTTGACTTAAGACTTCTTTTAGAGGTTTAAGAAAAATACTAGCCTGAGGGTAAGGATGTTCTAAGGACATTGTTGGGAAAGCACTACATGATACAATAAGACAATTTATACCTGACCTAAAAATTGCTAAAAGAAATATAAATGCAAAATGACACAATTTGAATTTTTCCCAAAGTCATTAGGATTTGACCATAATATCAAAGCTAGAATTTACAACATGTCGTAAAACTTATTGTGGTTTTCAATACTCAATTTTAACATTTGGTTGAGGTCACTCTTAAATATAATATAACAGCGTTTCCCAATGAGAGTTTTCAGGTTCAAGTTGCAAGAATCCCTGTATTTAAATTCATTGCACAAGATAAGAAGGGACACTCACCACATCTACCTTTCAATCACAAAGGACATTTGAATAATAGGACATTTTCGAATATATTATAGAACTTGCTTTAGCTTAGGATTGAATCTAGGGATCTTTAATGGATTTCAAGGAACTTACACTATCATGCAAGGATTTTCCTCAAACATAACTCCTGAAAGAGTCGAGGATATTCTCTTTTCAAGAGCATCAGATGCTCAAGTTAGGGGAATTCAATAAGGGAATTATAGAGCTCAAGCTCTAAATTGTTTTTTGATTTCCTCTTGGGTTTGCCATCATTTGTCTATATATAAAAATGTTGTTTAAGTGATTCCCTTTGAAGAATTTAACTTAGATTCCATATCTTCTTAGATGCATATTTTATTCCTAATTTTATTGAGCACCAATGATCTTCACCATTTCCAAATATGTATGGGAGATTTTTGTTAGATGTCTTACCCCCTTTCATGCATCATAGATGGTTAGTTGGTTGCTAAAATGTTTTCAACTAGGTTTATGTTAAGCTCATTAATTGGGTTGTGGCCTAATCCTCTACACTAACATCTTAGTTGATCCAATGCATCTCCTTTATTTGTGCTTTTACTGGGCTTTAGCCCAATTCCCCTAAAGAATATATCTTTTTAAATTAGTTGGCCCTTGAGGTATATTAAATTTTAATCTCACATGCCTCAACTTGTAGCTAGACCTAGCCTCTTTTTACTCTTTAGGAATTTATAAGTTTTCTCGGACCTTAAGAGCTTTCCCAAGATTAGTCTTATACCCTTTATTAATTTGGACTCTTTCATAAAGAGGTTTAGCTGATTTATTTTCCAATGGATTTTTATCTATTTTTATGGAAGATTCTCCCTAACCATCTTTCAAATCTTTTCTCTTGTATTTTCAAATCTTGAGCTAATTTTGTTTCCCTTTCCTTCAAGAAATTTATGGATCTTCCCAAGCCTGCTTAGCTGCCTCGACTAAGTGTCTTTCCACGTTATCTCCTTTTACCTATTCTAGTAATGATGACTAGTACAATTTCTAGGGATTCCTTGATTAAACAGGTGTCTGTTAGGTTAAAACAGGTGCCTGTTAGGTTTTTTTCCCGCTAATCCTATGACATTCTTTGCCCTAATTATCTTTATAAATTCATCCTTTCAGGCTTTAACTTCTTAAGAAATTTTCTAACCATTTTCTAAGCAATTTCTTAAATCAACCTGAACCAATGTGAGTCCCCTATCATTTTCCTATGTCACTAA
>NCQV01063803.1:53360-65496 GCA_002740545.1 Lophocereus schottii
AATTTTTAAGACCACCACATAGGACAATCAGACAAGGTTCCTAATCAAGTAAGCAGAGAAAGGGGAAAATCCTCTATGACTTTTGGCACCATGTTATCATGATAGCCTATGTTCACGGTTAAATTGATTCTAATGCTCTATATGCACACTTTGAGCAGAGCATCCAAGAGTGCCAGTGGTCTTCCTTCAAGATTTAGTTCTCTTCTTACGTTGGAGTCAAGTCTCCATGTCCTTTCTCCATCCATTCCTGCAGTGGGGATCCACTTTGTCTTTGTTCCCAATTATGAATGGCTTGAAATGTTTCTTTCTGCCACTTGCATTTATAAGGTTAGAAGCTTAAAAACATCTTTCTAGATTTTTTGATTGAGAATTTCTTTAGATTTGGCGGGGCTGATCAAGAGGTCGGAAACCTCTTTCTTTTGGAAATTAAAGCTAACCATTAGTGGGATTGCTTTAAAGGCTGGTGGTGGAGGTTTTCTTTGTGAAACTTCTATTGTCATGTTTCTCCACCATCTCGTAATGTTCAAGACTTCATAAGCAGCCTCGTAAGGGTATGCCCTTTGTTAACATTCTAGTGAAATACGTTAGTCCCCGGCAGATACCCTTTCACTAAGCTCCAAATGCTTATGTCCTTGGGGGTTCAAGTGCTGCCTTTGCAAAAAATTAATTATCTAGTTCAACTAGCCCTTAGAAACGTAGTCCTACCCCTATCTTTGAGCCTGCAAAGGTAATTAGTCCTTCATCTCCTTTTGCATGGATCGCTACTACCCTCTGTTGGCCATGCCATCAGTCATTGTTAGAAGAATGATTATAGTAAAAGTAGCTTACCCTTCACCATAAGAGGTACCCTAGGGGTGTATATCAATGTCCAACACTTCACCAACTCGTTTTCCTATCTCTCTCCCAAGTACCACTCCAAAAGTCTTAGAATCTACCGTGATAGGTAAAATGAAGTTATGGTTAAGTAGTGAGCGTTTATTTAGAAAATAGAGGTTGAGGCCCATTCATTTAGCAATTTTACTAGGATAGTGCTTAAGAACCATATGAAAATGATGTAAAGGCTCTTGATGCTGAGCACTACAAGATTAGCATATTTCTAAAGAACACGTTATTGTGAAACTAGATTCTTCTCATAATTCTAATTTAGATTAATGTTTCTAGGATTAAAATCTTATACTTTTACTGTGGCAAGGTTGTAATAGGCATTACCATTTTATTTGGAATGAATACTCTGCGCACTTGTATTTTTTTGAAACTAATGTAATGTTAATGCACATAATTTCGTATAAATTTGAGTGAAGATTTCACGTTTTATGTTGTGTTTAGTTTTCTTTTCTTATTTTGGCTCTTACCCTATATTTTTCTCTAACTTTACTTGTCTAACCCATTTCAAAAATGGCTTAGGACTATGAAGTTATCTTAAGAGGTCAATTAAGGTGTTGCCCATTTCTAACTTTTTAACTTCTCTCTCTTTTTAAAAGAGTTTAAACCAATATGCATCTAGGTTTAAACCTATCTAATGTCAAAAAATGGTTGTTGAATTCATTTGTAAGCACATGTAGGAACATTATGAGTTGTACTAGAATGTTCTTCAAGCTTCCAGCAGTTAGGAAAAGGCCTTATGGTGGCTTTGAGCCTAAGTTTAAAGAACCTTAGGGATTTTGTACTAATGATTGCCAAATGCAATGGGTCAGAAGCTTCATGAGCAAGGAAGATGTTATAACAAGCCTTCCTTGATGTCGTCAAGGTCGTTTCTTTTGAGACAAATGTGCCTTGATCAATAAAACATTGTTAATTAGTCTTCATTAACCTAAGAATTGGCCAATTAGATATTGAATTGACTTAACTTCAGCCACCTTGATACAGTCACTTGAAATACTTTTCTTATCTTCAAATAATATTGAGGGGAATTCCTTCGTCTTTATTCATGCAGCATGGTTACTCATACATAATTCCCTTCATATGACATAAAATTTATCCTTACCAAAGGGCTTAATAAAGATATCAACCAATTGTATATTAGTAGGCGCAAAATCGAGATATATACCATCTTTTTTTCTATGATGTCTAGTGAAATGATACCTTACTTCAATACGCTTAATCCTTGAGTGTTGTGCATGATCCTTTGTCTTGTTGATGGCACTCTAGTTGTCATATTTGATAAGAAATTTCTTGTAATCCAGTCTAAGGTCTCCTAGCCATTAACTGATTCGTAGTATTTGACCACTACAAGTTCAAACATCCATATATTCAACCTCAGTAAGAGTAGGGCCATTGATTATGCTTCTTTAAGTGCTATGAGATTAAAGACTATTTAATAAATTGGCATGATTCTAACATACTCTTCTATCAAATTTGTGTCTAGTGTAATCGGAATCAAAGTATCCCATAAGTTGAAGGTCGACACCTCTTGGATACCACAAACAAGGTCCTTGGTTTTAGCAAGATGTTTGAATATTGTTTTCACAGCTCTAAAGCATGATTCCTTAAGGGATGATTGGAGTCTCTCACATAAGCAAACACTAAACGTGATGTCAGGTGTGCTCGCATCTATGTATAACAGTGATCCAATCATACCCTTATATAGCCTTATAGGGATTGACTTACCACTTATGTCTATGTCTAGCTTACAGCTTGAGGCCACTGGAGTTTTGGCATGCTTTAAAGTATCAAGAATATATTTCTTCAAAATTTCCTGATGTACTTCCCTCCGTTGGCATTGCTTGATTTATACTCCAAGGAAGAAATTCAACTGTCTCATCATACTAATCTTAAATTCGTTGCTCATAAGCTTAGAAAATTCTTTTATAAAGAATCATCAATAGTGCTGAATAATATAGCATCAACGTATATTGGAAAAATGATCTCTCTTTGTTTTAACAACAAAGTCTTGTCTATTTTATCCTCTTTTAAAATCACTTTTGAGTAAGAATTTACGAAGCCTCACATACCATGGCCTAGGATCTTATTTCAATCTATATTAGGCATTATGTACTTTAAAAACATGATAAGGATAGTTTGAGTTGAGTTGTTGAGCATAAACGTCTCCTTTCAGCTGACCATTTAAAAATGAACACCTTACGTCCATTTGATATAATTTGATTTCTATAAAAGTTGCAAGTCCAACCAATGTTCTGATACGTTGTAATCTAGTAACTGGGGCAAATGACTTATCATAGTTCATTCCTTCTTCTTAGTTATGACCCTTACCCACTAGTTTAGCTTTGTTCCTAATCACATTTTGAAAGATATCCAAGTTGTTTCTAACTATACATTTGGTTCTAATGATTGGATGGTTCTATGGTCCATTGGTTAAGGACAAAACTTGGTTTCTTTCAAACAACTTGGGTTCTTCTTGTATAGCAAAGGTCTAATTAGATTATGTAAGAGTTTGAGAAGGGTTTTTGGGATTTATGAGAGAAACAAATGCAGAGAAAACACATAAATGACGTTGTTCATTGGATAATGTGCAGGAAACCTATAATCTCTCATTTGCTCTATGTGATTCATATTAGTGCTAATTTCTTACCTTGCTTTATGTTTAGCATCTGTATTGTTAGTGAACTGTATTTTAAGGACCTTGGCTCTGTTTTTTAGTTTGATCTAACTTGACCTTTTTAGTTTGATCTAACTTGACCTAAGGTAGACTCTAAGTAGTGGCTTTATCAGAATTACGTGTATATTCTTCATCATCTTCATGTACTTAGCTGTAAATATTTGAAGGATATAGAGCTCATAATTCCATCATTATTTTCATCAAATATCAGATGGATGCCATTTTTCCATCACTTTAGTTCTTCTCTTATGCACTCTGTATGCTTTGCTTTGTTGAGAGTATCTAACAAAAAAGTATTCACCACTCTTTGCATAAAACTTCCTATTATTCACCCTAACAAGATTGTGAATTTTCATGTGGGAATGAAGACACGTGATCAGAATTTACAACCAAATTCTCTGCAAAAGGAGATCTTTAGAATTTTGCCTCTATGTAATTCATAAAGAGTTTTCTTTATGATGGTTTTGATCAATCATCTGTTGAGGACATAGATAGGAGTGTTCACAATAGCCTAGAAGCACTTAAAAGATCATGCTCACATGGCATTGTTCTTGCCATATTTTCTAAGGTTCTATTCTTCCTTTCAACCACTCCATTTTGTTATGGTTGCCTTGGTGTAAAGAAGTTAAGTGATATTGCTAGTTGATCATAGAAGTTAATAATTCTCCTTTGAACTCAGTTACATGATCCTTTCTTATAGACCAGATGGGAAGTCCTTGAGTATTCTGTCTACAAAACATGGCAAACACTTCAAAAAGTATCTATTTTATCTTTCAAGAAGAACATTTAAGTTAACATGGAATAATCATTGACTATTACACAAACATATTTACTGTCACCGTGAACTTTTCCGTCCAATTGGACCACACAAGTCCATGTGTAAAAATTCGAGGGGCTTTGAAGTTAAAATAATTTTCAGGGGCCTAAATGAAGCTCTATCTTATTTTCCTTTTACAGATACACTGAAAAACTTGTTCTTTTTCATATCTATGCTCAGAGAAGTCCTCTCACCAGATCATAATTAGATAGTTTGTCAAGAATATGCATACTAGTGTGACCTATTCTTCTACGCCATAACCGTGCATTATCAATAATTACTTTAAAATGCAAGATGTTGGGAATCAATATGATCAAGGTTAATTATGCCAATTTCAAGGTTAAAGGCATCACAAAAGGTAACTTTGTGTCAATTGTCACATAAGAAAATGCTAATCAAAATAAGTTTAAGACTATCAACCAAATGACAATCTCAATTGAGTTAGAGGAGTTTTACCAGCCAATTCCAATTACTATGCCATTCTTTTTTATCTCAAGGTTCACCTTGCCTTATTCAGATTCTTCAAGTTCAAAAAACAATATTGCATCACTAGTCATCTGCCTTGAGCATTTGCTACAAGGTATCATAGATCAGTATTAGACTTGAAACAGAACTACAAAATATTCATTAAGCCTTTCTATTTCTCTTAACATGAAATCTAGGCGCAGAATCTATCACCAAGTTCAAGGGTCTTGTACTTTAGGAATGCAAACTTGAACAATTCTGAGACTGCTACCAATGAGATGCTTAAGATGCATAAAGTTTCTCTATCACTATCTTTGGTTAGAGTCACTTTGGTATCCTAGTTCATTCTTGAAGTATGAAAAGGTTTTTGAGAAATTTTTCTAGGGTGCCTTGACCTATCTAACCTTCATGAGAAGGTGGCCTTTTGGTAAATAAATTTTAGAATGATTTCCTCTTATTATTAATATTATACCTAAGACCTTATCCGTTAAAGGACACACATTGAAATGCAGGACCATATTTATTAAAGGACTTACATTAAAATCCAACAATCTGTCTAAGCCCAGTGAGTTTTAAAAGAGATTTTAAATTCCTCACACTTGAGCTTTTTAGCTCATAATCTCCTTTTTTTCCTTATGAATCTTGTCAGCTATCTTAGAATTGAGTTATAAAACATGCTTATCTTTATTTTTCCACCTCATTAAATCTTTTTTGAGAGTTTTAGCCTCTTTTCTAGATTTAGTCCACTTCTCATAAAATTCATGACAAAGTTCTAGGCTATTTGTTATCATTGTTCAAGGATTTGTAGTTACTTTTTTGTAATAATAAGCACATTCATCTTGTAAACTTTCTTTTACACATTTCAAAAGAGCAATTGTTTCATAAAGGGACTTGATCTTAGAAAGATACTTCTCTTCAATATTTACATTATGGAAGATTATTTCAATCAAATCATCTGTCAACATTTCAAAGAAAAAAGATTTTGCCTCTGGGTAGAAGTACCCTTAGTTTTCTTGAGCACTGAATTGCAGTACAAAAAGAATTCATCTCTTTTTCCTCTGCCTTGTCATTTACCATGATGCAAATGTTGGCAACTTCACCTTTTTACTCACATTATCACTAAGTTACTACCAGTTCATGCAGCCTCTAAAGCTTTTTTGCCTTTTTGCTAAAACGTCTTCTTTTTGACTTTCGTTTTTTAGGGATGGGCAGGCCTTCATTGCATGTCCTGAGTGACCATAACCAAAGCAGATAATGGAGTAAGAATAAAGGCTTTGAGATGAGGGTTTAATACATGTGTTTCCTTTTGAGGATGACCCTTTGCGAAGTTTCTTAAAGTGAAAATTCTTCCGTTTGACATTTTGTGGAAGCCTTTAGTCAACATAACAAACTCGTCCTCAAATTCTTGAGAATTAGAATCATTTCTACTCTTAAGATCCTTGATTGCAACTTTCAAGGCCACCCCTTTATATGAGGATTTTTCCTTCTCTTCTTAGAGGTGGATATCATAGGTAGCAATTTTCATGCTAGATCCTCTAGTCTCGAGGCCTTTAGCTTTTATTCCTCTTCAATTATAGTGACCTTAGTTACCCATTGGTTCCTTAAGAGACTTCTCAATAACTTCCTCTTAATCTCTTTATTTGATTAGAGTCCCCCCTCCCCAATTAGGTTAGTAGCTTTTTTATTTTTTTAGTAGACTCTTCCAAGGGACTTGATGTTGTTGATGATGCCAATGAATCTGATGTACATCTCATTGGCACTTTCATTGGGATGAATATTAAAAAGCTCATATTATTATACATAGATGTTTATTTTGCGCTCCTTGACATGGCTTATGCCTTCATAGATGGTCACTAAGGTATGCCACACCTCTTTATTTGTTCTACAAACAAAACTTTTGTTGAACTCTATAAGATCTAAGGTACAGTATAAAGCATTAAGAGCCTTATAATTCTTTTGCATTCTCTAATGCTCTTCAATGGTATACTGGTTAATGAGCTTGTCAAGCACTTGAGTGCTAACAATGTGATTAATTTGGATGGGAGCCCCTGACAGGATATTCGATAGCTCATAATCTTGATCCATCAACTAAATTTGTAACATTCATTTCTAATAAGCGAAGTTAGAACCATAAAATAAAGAAAGTCTAAATGCAGATCTATCTAGATTGATTTGAGTTATTCCTAAGGAAGATATTGATCTATACTCACTTGATGGGTTAAGTCATAAGAGGCGAGACTAACTTTGTTATCGATTGTTAGTCCTAAGTCAGCTAACTCACCTTAGATGGGATGAAACCGTGAAACTAAAAATTTAAAAGTAAAAATTCAAAACACATGTTATAAGAGAATATAGAAAACTAAAAGACATCAAACAAATAGATCAAGGGAGAAGCTAAGCAGAGTAAAACCAAAATCAAATGTAAAGCACAAGGTGTTTGTTAATGAGGTTCAACCCTCCATTGATTACATCCTTGCCTAAAGACCCTTCTTTATGATACAAGCATCTTGCATTATGTTGCTCTAAAATTTACACAATCAAGCATCCACACAAGGATCTTGACAACAATACACACTTCAAGAACCTTTTGGATTGATTTTTCATAAGTTGGTACTTAGGAATGATGAGTCTCCTAGTCAACTCTCCTAATCAACCCTGTTGCTTACAAATAAGATTCTCCCAACCCTCTCACCTTACAAGGAATCTCAAATGTGTTTGCATAGATTACATCACTCAAATGTACAATAACACTTAGTAAGAAAGTTAAGCTCCTTGTGTTCATGTGTTGTGCACTCTTCTTTATCAATGTCTCTATAGGCAATGAGAGATGCTGAACAAAGTGGCTACTGGATACTTTAGAATATTCTTTTAAATGCTTCCCTCTAACAGCTACAACCCGATTTAAGGGTGTTTACTGACATTCGTTATGTCGAAAGCTACTCACTGTCCTTGTGGCTTCTTGTGGCGTAAAAAGGAGCTTTCTTAAACTTCATTTAATGTGCTAGCCATTGTATCCTTCATTTAATAAGGCATATGAGCTTCTTTTAGACCAAGATGTGGACATATTCTATTTCTGGCAAGGTTGATTGTAGCTATATCTAAGGCATAAAGTGCATTTGACAATTCCCTAACTTGGAATACTCTTGAATCCACTTTCTTTTTATCCAGTGTGTAACCAACTATTATATTATAAAAATCGCAAAGTTAATCTTACTTCTTAGAGATAACTATAAATAATTGAGAAGATTATTAGGAAATCAAGTTAGAAAATTTTAAATGATATTATATTATACTTTGGGGGTATTCGACAATAGTACTCTCCACTTTGAACGTGGCCATTCATACACTATACTATGAACTATTCACTAGTTATATACTAAGAGTAATTTTGAAGGTGCCTTTAGTCAGCGATGTAAGTGCATATTCAAGACATGTAATTGTATACACTTAAAAATATATGCAATCGCATACCATTGCCAAATTATTGCATTACATTTGAAAAAAAAAAAAAGTTGGCCTTGGTATATATATTTCATAAACGTCCAAGTTCAAAGTTACGAGTATCATTGTTCAACACCACAGAGAAGAGTCTATTATCGTCTAAAATCCTATTAAATTATAAATAACTTAATTAACTTATTTTAAGCAAGTGCGGTAGTTCACTTCTTTTAAGGGTAAAAATACATAGCTAAAAATTTATAGAACGATAACTAGATGGGTATAGTTGTTTCGGCCATGAGTTCTAAACATGGAATTGTATATAATCATATGATTTTATCTTAATGAACAGATACACAAATTTCAAATTAGTACAATTGATTATATTGTTATAAAAAATCTTTTACCCAATTCATTTTATGGAATTTTATGATTCTGACCAGGGTCTATTTTTGGCATGTTTGTCAATGACCTTGATTATTAGAGCTCAAGGTAGCCAAACGCTAGCATTGAAGATTTAGATAGTCAGTTGCCTAATGAGTTTGTCATGTTAGCTACTTGCTATCATTTAGGAACAAAAGAGGGGTTTAAGTAACTATACAAACATGATCAAGTGATATATCGATGACACATGATCCTTGTAATCAAAACATGTAATATTGTCCAAAGCATATAATCACATCGCATGGAGTGGAGTCGTCCTTTGTTTTTATTACAACCTTTTTCCTTATTTCTGATAATAAATCTAGGGCTTCAATGTGTGCCCTGTTATTTTGCAATGACTCATACCATTGTACCTTTATATTTGTTTCATCGATTTCCACAGTTATAAGTGCTTTTGCACAAATATGTTAGCATAAAGGGTGTTTTACTATTAAAAGTCTTGACAGTTGTCCTCAAAGGTAGGAGGATGCCTGGTAGCTTGTCTACCTAGACTCCTTTGGCTCATCCAACTTTCTTAAAGCCTAGATTGTTTGTTTATTAGTCACTGACACTTGTTTATTAGCTTGAGGTCTTACAATTGAAGTGTTTCGAATGGTGATTCCTAACCCTTTGCAATATCCCTTTATTTTCTTACTAATGATTGTCATCCATTTTTAACTGTTATAGACCTAGAATGTCTATATCTTGTGATCATATATTTCCATAAAAGACTATTGCCTTCTATTTTGTGATTGTTGCCAATACCTCAACTTCTACTCACTACCTGAAATAAGAAACTCCTCTGTTTAGATGCTTGTAGGAAAGGACCAAGAATGTCCATCCTCCATCTTGTAAAGGGTATTGGCAATACTATAGTACATGGATTAGTGGTTGGTGCATGTAATTGGGGGAGTACAATTGGCATTTGTTACATTTTTTGACATGTTAGTGTACCTCTTAGCAAATTCGACTAATAGAAACTTGCTCTCAACACCTTCCCTGCTAGAATCCTGCCCCTTACATGTGATCTACAATCTCGCTCATGAATTTCTAGAAGGATATAATATTCTTTTTCCTTAATCACACATATTAATAGGAGTCCTATACATTGTCTCTTATACAATTCCCCTTAAAATAGGGGGGAAAAATATCATGCCTTCTTTCTAAGTTTTTTTAGCCTTTTTTAAGTCATCTAGTATTTTTTTTGGGTCTCAAAATAATTTATAATTGGTTCCATTCAAGACATCCTTATAGTTTATACTTCTGTCTTTGATAATCTCTTAGAGAACAATCTTGGGTAACTAGTTTGGTCTAAACTAAGATGTTAGCTTAATGCATATGCCTTATGGTTTTCTAATCTTGCAATGTGAATTATTTGAAACTGAGAGAAATATTTGATTGACTATTGGATCCTAGCTAGGTATTTAACTATTTACTTCCCACTATCTTTAAACTCTCTTTGATCTAACTACCTACAAGCCGTGAATAGGTGAAGACTCTCTTACATTCTTTCCCTCCAAGGTCTTGGAAAATTTTAAACTTTCTATGATTTCTTAATACTCTACTTTATTGTTGATATGAGATTGAAAACCTTAGCGAACACTCATATTTCTTCCCTATAAAGAGACTAGGATTAGGTCGGCAATTGATCTATTTTGTGATGAAGATCTAAGTTAGTCTAATGCTTTGCTTCTGGCTCTTGGCCTTTATCCTTAAGCCAACATTTAGCTAGGACATTGTATAGGCTTGAGTATTGATTATTAAACCTAGTGACTGGCTTGAGTATTGATTATTAAACCTAGTGACTCCATTACCATAGCAACATCCTCCCTGAATGGTCATATTTTTGCTGTTGTGGCCTCAAACTAGGGTCTCAACTTTCTAACTGCAATGACCAACACCAAAACTAGCTTCTTATTAGATAGTTGAGCTACGAACTTATTAAGACATGACTAACAAAGTAGACATGGATCTTCTTCTTATTCTATTCCCTTACTGGCACTGCATTGATAACCACTTCTGGTATTGACAAATACATCATCAGGTCCTTTGCATGGCTAAGGCTGGATAATGATGTAATTTTAGACAAATATTACTTTAGTTGCTTAAATGATTCTTCTGTCTCTTTAATCCATTTAAAGTCCTTGATTGACTACTAACACTTGAAGAATGGAAGGCACGTCTGTGTAGAATTGAATATAAATGTTCCTTAGGTTGCCATACATCTTATTAGCTTTTGAACTTCCCTTACGGTCCTAGGCTTTGCATGACTAATATAGCTTTCACCTTCTTGGGATTTGCTTCTATTCCTCTCTTATTAATCACAAAAATTTACCAATTGATACTTTGAAGGAATAATTGGTTGGGATTTAACTTCTTTCAATATTTTCTCACAGCATCAAAAGTTGCTTTCACATCCAAGATTTGTTGCTATGAAGTCTTAGACTTGACTATTATTCCATGTACTTACATCTCCATATTTGATCCAAATTGATTTGGAAAAGCTTATTGGTTGGCCTTTAGTGTGTCACATTGACGTTCTTTAGTCTAAATGACATCGCCTTGTACTAATGTAGGCCTTGATGAGTAACAAGCATTGTGTGATCTTAATCTTGCTCCCACAATGGAATTTGACGGAAAGCTAAGTAGGCAACTATAATGGTAAGATATCCATAACCACTGGTTGAATTAACTAATTAATTAATTCTAGGGAGTGGACAATAATATTTTGAATAGACCTTATTAAGTTATGTGTAACTAGCAATTCATATTTTATATGAACTTTTACCCTTCATTTTACCTATTTTAGGTCTTTGACATATATTTTTATGAGTAAATAATGCATATTTAGGGTGATTTTTAGGTGAAAAAGAATCATTGAATTCAGAATGGAGTCGAGTAATTGGAACAATTGCATTAGGAGATCACAACTACAGTCCAACTCTCAAGAGTTCGGCCCAACAAAACAGCCATAAAATAAAATAAAATAAAGAAAAAGGCCAGTCCAGCCCAAAGTGGGCTAACCCACAGCCCAATCTGCTTCTTCTCTCTCCTACCCAGATGGAGCACCAGTCGAGGCATAACCCGAAGTTCCACAGGCCTAGTGCCCCATTCTTCCCCGTTTCTCCCTTCTTCGCCTGGGCTTGGCCCTTTCACCCATATCCTCAAACAGCAGGCCCTCCATGACCCATCAGACACTCTTATCTTCTCTTCTCTCCTCTCCTCTTTCCCTCCAGTTCCGCAACAGCCCAATTCTTGGCCCATTTTAGCGTGCCAACATTCCCAGACTACATCTACCTCTTCGTCTCTTCCTTCTAGGTTGGGCTTGTTCCTTGGCCCAAGTCAGCCAACACTCAAGCTTTCTCTCTCCCCAGCCTCTGCCAACTCCACCTGGGCGTATCTCTGCGGTCCAGTTCTGTTGAATGCTTATTTCCCAC
>NCQV01063803.1:65527-79267 GCA_002740545.1 Lophocereus schottii
TAATCAAAAGTTAATTTTTAGCTTAAGACTAGCCTTTTCTTATACATCGCAACAAGAAAAATATTAATTGAAATTAATTTTCATTAATTTTTGGGCATCAAAGAGAGGTTGATTTTTTCCACTATAAAAGGGAACCATGGGTTGAAGCATCCACCACTCATTCATCCATCCACTCACTCACCCAGGCATCTTCTCATTCTTATCTTCTATCTTCCACTTTTTTAGAGAGTATTTGGTAAGACAAAATCATTTGAGCTAAGGGGTTTAGAAGAAAATGAGCTTGAAATTAGTTATTGCTCTTCTCATCTCATCTGTGAGTCACATTTGAGAGTTTACACTTAATTTCATCATTTTTGTAATTGAGTGCAAAAGTTTGGGCATAGGAAGTGAAATATACCAACTTTAACAGTGTTTTTACTAACTATAGCCGGCTAGAATACTCTTCTAGGATTAGGATGTATTCTTGATAATAATATTGGTTTTGTTAATTTCTTATGGGGTTATTCTTGTCTCTTTCATTGCATAATTTTGAGTTTATACTTGATCTTATCTTGTTTATGCATCTTAACACTATTGATTAATCATATAGATTACAATAGTTTGATTTGGCATCTCAAATGAATGTTAGATGTTGTAGGCTAGTATGATGATTATATAATTGGACTTAATATTATAATTGTTAAAATTGAATAATTTATACTAGAAATAAGATTAGTTATGTCTGAAAAGAATGATTCATGCTAAACCACTAGATAAATCTTATTTGATAATTATAATCATTTTTTAAATTTATGGCCTAATGCTTATAGCGCAGGTTGAACAAGAGATAAATTGAATCTCCATTTGAATTAGTAAATCAATTTTGTATCAATGGTGAAATCCAAAATCCTAGATGTTTCTTCTATTTGATTTCTCTCACTTTCTCAACTCATTTACTCTTCTTTGGTTCATTAATTCGTAATGATAATCGAACTCCTCAATTGAACTATTCTTTATAATCGGAGAGGCTAAATTTAAAAATCACGATTCCTCGTGGGATCGACACTGCTATAGTCGTTAGTCTACAATTTAACCTTGCGCACTTGTAAATAAAAAGAGTTTTGAAACTAAACATAAAATCTACACCAAGTTTTTAGTGCCGTTGTCGGGGAACAAATAATAATTTTTGAATTTTTCTCTTCCTTTAATTTTTTTCCCCTCTTCCCCACTAATCTAATAATTTATTTATTTATTCTCCATCCCCTTCCCTTTTATTTTTATTATTTCATTCCTCAATCTCTCTTGATCTAACCAGTTTATTTTTATTCTTCTCTCTCCCTTCTATTCTAACTATTTCCTCTATCCCTTCTAACCTAATCTAAACTAATCCAACTCTTTTATTTCTATTATTTTATTTATTATATCTAATCTTACAATCTCCCTCCCTTTTATTTCCTTTATTCTCTTTTCATCCTAACTTATTTTTCATTTTTCCCCCTTCCCTTGGATCTTTCTTTTATTTATTTTTTATTTTCTTCTTAGCTCTCTCTTCTCTTTTCTTCTTATTTTGCTTAGTGGTTATTATTGTGGTGATTTCCTTCTTTTTTCCTGGTTGTTTGTCGATATATGCATAGTAGGCGTTCTTTAGGCTTAGATCTTGAACCATATAATCCTAAAATTGAATGCTCTCTTTGTAAGATAAGAGTTGAGAAATAGGATGTAAGAAAAAGATGGCTGAAGAGCAAACCCCACTACCAAAGCAACTTAATGAGTATTTCACTCTTGCCACATATGACTCACCAACAAGAACATGTATGCCCACTATTACGAGGGCATTTGAGATTAAACATTCTCTTATCCAAATGAAAATCCTTTCAATCATGTTGATGCATTTTTGGAGATTTCTTCCGCTGTGCTTTTGAATAATATCTCTTATGATGCTTTCCACTTATGACTTTTTCCTTTTTCTTTAAAAGATAAAGCTAAAGCTTGGTTCGACACTAAGACAAATATCACCACTTAGGATCCAATGCAAAAGGAATTCTTGAAAAGGTTTCAAATTCACTGCCTCAAGATGTGCTATAACCACCTTCTCACAAATAAAAATGAGCAATTGCATGAAAATTAGGAAAGGTTTAAAGAGTTGTTGCAAACTTGTCCTCACCATGAGGTCCCTATGTGGCAACTTGTCTATAGTTTTTACTCTGGCTTAGATAAGCACAATAGGCAAATGGTTAATGCATCATGTGGTGGTAGTTTCTTGCATAAGACTCCCGAAGAAGCTTAAGAAATTGTTTGAATATTTGATTGAAAATTCACACTTGTATGCTCTTTCCTCGCATTCTAATTTTCCAACGGAACAAGGAAGTAAAGGAGGGATTTATGAGGTGTCACATTCAATTGACCTTTCTAGTAAAGTTGATGCTTTGGCTAAGACATTTGATTAATTGTTATGCATGAACAAAGTGTCTAGTGCCCCTTCCTTGCAAGATGTGTTCAATTTTTGCTAGTCCCATGCATGCTTCTATTGACTATCCTTGTACTGGTAAGTCTGATTGTATAACCGAACAAGTAAATGCGGCCCAGGGATTTCCTCCATCCAATAATCCCTATGTTAATACCTATAATCATGGTTGGGGGAATCATCCGAATTTTTTTATGGAGGTCTTAAAATGTTAAGAATGCTCAAGCCCAGTCTAGCAGACCTACCCCTCCTGATTTTCAAAACTAGAGATATGCTCCTCTTTCTTCCCATCAAGCTCTATCTAGGAGCTCTGATATAGGCAAGGTAATTTCTGCTCTTGGTACCTTGACTTTTATTATACAAAATACTGATTTTAAGATCCAAGAAATTGAGTCTAAAATGCATATTGTGGACTTTTACTCACAATCTATACCTAAGTTAGAAACCTAACTTAGGGAACTAGCCATAGCTATAACTAAACAAGAAGAAGGAATACTCCCAAGTCATCCCATGTAGAACTCTAAAGGCCAATAATTTGAACAACTGAAAGTTGTAATGGTTCTTAGGAGTCATGAAGAAGTAGATAATAAGGTGAGTGAGAAGATATATGATAAAGATAAAAGACTTAAGACCATGGAGAGTGACCCTGAGATTGAAAAAGAGACTGATCCATCCCCTTCTCATGTTGTGTCTGAACCCACTATAACAGATAAGCCAGGGTTTTCTCACCCTCAAGCTTTGGTTACACCATTCCCTTCAAAGAAAGATAAGCAAAGAGACGACATCCTAGAGACCTTTAAACAAGTTAAGGTTAATCTTCCCCTCTTAGAAGCGATTAGGCAGATCCTATCTTATGCTAAGTTCCTTAAAGACATGTTTACTTTTAAAAGAAAATCTAAAGATTACAAGTTTAAAAAGGTTCTTCTAAGTGAACAAGTAAGCTCAATTTTAAAACGTGACATTCCACCTAAGTTCAAAGATCCCGGTGTTCCTACCATCTCATACTTTAATAGTAATCACAAAATTAAAAGGAACTTTTGAATTTGGGTTCTAGTGTTAATTTGATATCATATTCTATTTACTTAGAGTTAGGATTGGGTGAACTAAAACCTTCCAACTATACCCTTTAACTTGCTGATACGCCAGTTGGGACCCCTGGGGATAAATAGATGATGTCTTGGTGCAAATTGATAAAGGATTCTTTCTTATTGATTTTTCTGTGTTAGACATGGACCCTAGTCATGCTTCTAAGCAAATCCCTCTTATTTTAGGATGTCACTTCCTAGCCATAGCAAATGCCACCATTAACTATAGGTCAGCAGTGATGGATGTCTCGGTCATGAACATGAGAGTTAGGCTTAAAATTTTCAAAGTTTCTACTCAACTTGTGTTTGAAGATGAATTTGAATGCTTCTTTGTTAATGTGATTGATGAAATCATTGAACAAGCTTTGCCTTCTATTTTGAGCAGTGATCCCTTGGAAACCTATCTTTTCCATGAGGATTTAAGATTGTTTGACCTAGGGAGTACAATGGATGAGATGGATTCTAATCTAAATCCCATTCTTTATCTTAAGTCTTCCTCTTAGGTGTCCACTTATGAACCTCTTCCCCTTTTGGCTAGTTCTCCTATGCCATTTTATGTTGTGTCCCCACCTAAACTTGAGTTGAGACCTCTCCCTAATTCACTCATGTATGTGTTTCTAAGCCCTAAAGAGATCCTACTTGTAATCATATCTTCTCTTTTATCTTAACATCAAGAGGAAGAGTTGATCTATGTCTTCTCTAATTATAAGGGTGCTAGTGGGTGGTCAGTTGTTGATTTGGAAGAGATTAGGCCCACAATTTGTATGCACAGAATTCATTTAAAGGACGATGCTAAACTAATAAGGCAAATGCAACATAGACTGAAACTCCACATGAAAGAAGTTGTCCACAAAGAGGTAGTAAAGCTTTTAGATGCATGCATTATCTATCCTATTTCTGATAGTCAATGGGTCAATCCAGTTCAAATGATCCCTAAGAAATCTGGCATAACTGTGATAAAGAATAATAAAGGTCATTTGATTCCTACTAAACAGATCATAAGGTGGAGGGTGTGCATTGATTACAGAAAACAGAATTCGGTCATTAGAAAGGACCATTTTTCCCTCCCATTCATTGATCAAGTTTTAGAAAAATTAGCTGGAAAAGTTTTCATTGCCTTTTAGATGGATATTTTGGTTACAACCAAACACCTGTCTATCCTAAGGGCCAAGAGAAAATCACCTTTACATGCCGATCAAGTACCTGTGCCTATCGGATGATCCCTATTGGGTTATGTAATGTATCCTCCACATTCTAGAGATTCCTAATGGCCATATTTTCTTTCATGACGGTGGTTATGGATGATTTCTCTATTTTTGGTTCTTGTTTTGAGGTGTGTCTTGCTAATTTATCCACTGAGCTACAAAGATATGAAGAAGTAAATCTAGTCTTAAGTTAGGAAAAGAGTTATTTTGTGGTCCAACAAGGGATTATGTTGGATCATAAAGCATCCAAAAAAGGGATTGAGCTTGATAAAGCCAGGTTGATTTGATTTCTAATTTACTATGCCTTTTTCTAGGAAGCACGTTAAATCTTTGCTAGATCGTGCTGGTTTCTATAGGAGATTTATTAAGGATTTCAGTAAAGTGGGTTGCCCATTTACTAATCTCCTTACCAAAGATGTTCCTTTTGTGATTGGTGAGTCTTGTGTGAAAGTTTTTGAAAAGCTTCTGTCTTTATTGCTGTCGGCCCTTATTGTGCAGCCCCTTGATTTTTCTTTGCCATTTGAGATTATGTGTGATGCATATGATCTTGCTATTGGGGTTGTCTTGGGTCAAAGGGTGAATAGAATGCCTCGTGCCATATACCATGCTAAGCTCTAACTGATGCTCAAAAGAATTATTCTACTATTGACAAATAGTTGCTAGCTGTAGTATTTGCACTTGATAAATTCCGTCCATACCTTTTGTGTTCAAAATTGATTGTGTTCGAAAGTGATTATGCTGCATTAAAACACTTATTAGCGAAGAATGACACTAAATCAAGACTGATTAGATGGATTTTATTGCTCTAAAAGTTTAATGTTGAAATAAAAGATAGGAAAGGTTCTAAAACTTTAGTTGCAGACCACTTGCCTTGAATTTTTATTGAGTACACTGATGACTTAGTTAGATTTTCTGACCACTTTCCTGATGGAAAACTATTTGATGTGTCACATGCCTCTCTTCTTTGGTTTGCTCACATTATGAACTACCTTGTCATTGAGAAGATTCATCCTCACTGGTCCAAACAAGAGAAAGATAGGTTCTTCTCACAGGTAAGACATTACTATTGGGAACATCCTTCTCTTTTTAAACATTTTCCCTAACCACGTGGTATGTAGATGTGTCCCCGAAAGTCAAGTTCATAGTATTCTCACCTTTTGCCACTTTGATGCTTGTGGTGGTCACTTTAGAGGATGTAGGACAGCTGCTAAAGTCCTACAAAGTGGGTTCTTTTCGCCCACTCTATTTTGTGATGCTCATCGACTTTGTCTTACTTGCAAGCATTCTCAACCTACGGGTGCCCTGTCCCGTTGTGATATGATGCCCCTTTCCCGCATTCTGATTGTTGAGATATTTGACGAGTAGGGTATTGATTTCATGGGCCCCTTTCCCCATCTTTTGGCTTTGTTTATACATTGGTTGATGTTGATTACATGTCAAAGTGGGTGAAGGCTCATGCCACTAGGACCATTGATAACAAGGTTGTGGTCAAGTTTGTAAAAGAGTATATATTTTGTTAGTATGGTACCCCTAGAGCTATTATTAGTGATAGAGGTAGCCATTTTTGTCGTCGATCTTTTAAGGATTTGCTTAGAAAGTATTTTGTGACTCACAAAGTAGCTACCCCCTATCACCCTCAGACTACTCGTCAAGTTGAGGTGTCTAATCATAAGATAAGTCTATACTTGAGAAAACAGTTTGACTTGATAGGAAAGACTGGTCCTTGAGATTACATGATGCTCTTTGGGCCTATTGCAATGCTTATAAGATTCACATTGGGATCTCTCCTTACCGAATTCTTTTTGGTAAGGCCTGTCACTTTGTAGTTGAATTAGAAACCGTGCTTTTTGGGCTATTATAGCTTTTAATTTTGATATAAAACAAATCGGTTCTAACCATAAGCTTCAATTGAATGAATTGGAAGAATTGCGTGATGAAGCCTATCAGAATGCTAAGATTTGTAAAGCCAAAACCAAAGTTTTTTAAGATAAAATAATTTCTCGTAAGTCTTTTAAACCTAATTAGAAGGTTTGACTTTTTAACTCTAAGCTTAAGTTGTTTCCTAACAAGTTGAGATCTAGATGGGATAGTCCCTTTGTTGTCCAACAAGTGTTTCCCTCTGGGGCGGTCCAAATTTTGGATCTCCAAGATGGTCAATTTTGCATGGTTAATGGCCAAAATTTAAAACCTATTATGACTCATGATATTGAGCTTGGTTTGATTGCATCCATCAATCTAGTAGACCTTATCTACTATAATTAATGGGTGGGACCTTGTCTGACTGAAGGCATAAAATTTAATGCTTGTGGGAGGTAACCCAATCTTTTTAGGTGAGTTTGAGTCTTTGATGTTGTTTTCTTTCTGGTGTGCTTGTGTTTTTAAATGTGATGCTTCACTTGATTTTTGGCTTTTGTGGTTGTTGATAGTTTTAAAGGTGTCTTTGGAGTTGACTTGTTGGGCTTATATGAAAATGACTTCCTTGTGTTGTCAGGTTGTGTTTCTCTTTTCTCTATTTCTCTGTTTCTTTTTTTTTTTCTACATTAAGGACAATGTAATATTTAGGTGTCTGGGCAAGGCAAAATGAAAATTTTGAGGAAAATTTAAACTTGAAAATATGTGGATGAATTTGATTTGGAAAGATTTGAGTGGTCTGATTATACATGTTCTACTCTTATTATATGGATTTGATTCATGTGACCTATGCTCACTAGAGATTATCTCTAGCATTGACTAGTCGAACGCCAAAATTTTTGCTATGCTAATGTCACTATGTAGCATATTTGATTTTGAGATGCAACCCCATTTACAACGTCATGCTGCATATTTGATTAGTATTGAGTTTCCCTTTGACTTTTCAATCAACAAATAAAATAAATTGAACTAATTAAATTCTGATTTTGACACCGATATTCATGTTCTATCTTTATTCATATCTTTGATTGCCTAAATATGTACTAAGTTTTTTTCCTAAGTGTTATCTTTATTTATATCTTTATCCACTCAAGCAAATACATGGATCAAGTAACTTTTGGAAAATTTAAAATTCAAAAAAAAAGTTAAGAAAAAGAAAATAATGAATTGATTCGGCGCTGAGGACTAGATTTTAAAGATATTCTTGCGATTTTTGTTATGTGGAGTGAAATTTTATACTTACGATTTACTACATGGTTTCGTTGCGTGTTTGATTTGCTTGAATCTTGGCCTATTGACTTAGTTGAAGTTGGAAATCTTTGATAATGAGTTTTGAGTTGGTAGTGAATTGGTATATGTGATTTGGAAAGGCATTCATAGTTGGATCATTTGATTTTCTTCCTTGATCTTATTCTTATTCTACTTGACGGTTTAAATGAATATATGCATTATTGTTATTCTTTACTCGAAGACTAGCAAAGTTTTGGTGTGGGGGAGTTGATAATTTATATTTTATATGAACTTTTACCCTTCATTTTACATACTTTTAAATCTTTGAAATATATTTGTATGAGTAAATAATGCATATTTTACAAGATTTTCAGGTGAAAAAGAATCATTCAATTCGGAATGGAGTTGAGTAATTGGAACAATTTTATAAGGAGATCACAACTACAGTCCAATGCTTAAGAGTTCGGCTCAACGAAACAGCCAAGAAAAAAAAATAAAATAACGAAAATCCAAAATGGGCTAACCCACGGCCCAACCTGCCTTCTCTTTTTCCTACCCAGATGGAGCACCAGCCGAGGCCCAACCCGGAGCACCAAAGGCCCAGCACCCTACTCTTCCCCCTTTCTCCCTTCTCCACCTGGGCTTGGCCCTTTTGCCCACAACCTCAAACAATGGGCCCCCTGCTGTCTATCAGACACTTTCTCTTCTCCTCTCTCCCTTTTCCCTCCAGTTACGTAGCAGCCTAGTTCGTGGCCTGTTCTAACGTGTCCTAGCCTCCCCAGCCTGCCTCCATCTCTCCTTCTCTTTCTTCTCGATTAGCGACATGACCTATATACATTCTCCACGAGCCGTTGAGTTTCGTGACCATCACCATATTTACTAGCCAATTTGGATAAAAACACTTCTTGATGAACATAACATTCAACAATCTTTACACTTCTTCTGTAAATATTTTGTTGCTTTTAGTAGCAAAGTCTCATCTTTTCTATTCCATAGGCTTTACCTGTGGATCAATGGCCAACTTGTGTACGATTATCCTTGGATCAATTCTAGCATCACTTAGGCTGCATAGAGAAATAAATCTTAGTATTGTCTTAGTAGGGATATAATAGCGTCTCTTGAAAAGCTGGATTTATCTCAGCTCCTATCTCCACAGTCTTGAGCTTATCTTATACTAAAGGTGGCTCTTACAAGTAGTTTGCATCAAGTCTAGCAGTCTTGATGTCCTTATTATCAACTTCCAGTACTATCACCTTGTTTATCTCTGGTGACTCTATCGCTTGTCTTTAATTTTTCTATGATGTCCCTATCTTATACTCTATGTGTGGGATGAAAGCCTTTAAAGTTGTTAAGTAGTACTATCTTGCACTCTTTTGATGTGGCACTATCCTACCTATAAAACCATTATCTAACAGATATTGTATCTCAATATTGCACGTGGACAGTGTTTCATTTAGAGAGTTTAAGAGTGGCTTTCCCACTATCATATTTTTGATGGAGGGCATATTATGTAATCCACAATCACTTGCTTGGTCTTTCCTATTGGATCCAAATGTTAGTAGGTAGCTTGACCATCCCCTTGGAACATATTATGCGTCTCGTATTCTATCTTTGACGAACATCTTCTTGGAGATAGTCTTCTTTGGCTTACTTTAGGTAGCCAAGTGAGCTTCCAACTTTTTCATCATAATGGTTATAGCGTCATTGAATTTTATCATCATCACTTCATTTATCAGCCTGTATCAGCCTGTAGACATTATCTCTTTGCTCTAAGACATGAGCATGCCTGGGAGACATATGTCCTTCAGGAGGAATGACATCTTTCTGGTTTGAAGCATCTTCAACATTATGATCATTATTTCTTGAGGGTTTGTATCTAGGATCTTGATCCTTAGATCCTTCATTTTCCATTCCCTTCATGTTGTCCTTAGGTGGCATCTTGTTTAATTTAAGGCCCTACAAATGATGCCAAATTTTTAGGTCAGGATTGAATTTAGGTTTCTCTTAGACCTCAAGAAACTCGCATCACTGTTTAAGGACTTCTCGCAAACAAGGCTTCTTCTCCTTCAAGAGCATTTGACGCTCAAGTTATGGAAATTCAACGGGGAAATTATAGAACTAAAACTCTACATTACTTTTACCTCTTAGATTTGCCATGATTTATTTACACAGGGTTATTTAGGTAGTTTCCTTTGAGAAGTTTAATTAGGATTTCATATCTTTTTTAGATATAGAATTTATTACTAATTTTAGTCAGCTTCAAAGATCTTCACTGTTTTCAAATATGCTATCTATGTTAGATGTCTTACTGCTTTTACAAATCATGCATGGTTAGTTAGTGCCCATGACATTTTGAACTATGTTAATGTTAAGCTCATTGTTCAGGCTATGGCCCAATGCTTCATATTGGTGGCTTAGTTGATCTAGTCTACATCTTTTTTAGGATTTCATTAGACTTTGGCCCAATGGCCTTAGGGATTTTACCAACATGAATTAGAAGCCATAAGCCTTAAATTATCAGTTTAAACTTTGAATTAAAATTTTAAAAGAACTCTTGAATACTTTACAGAGTGAAAAATGTGAATGTCATGGTAAGGCGCTAACCCTAATTATATATAATAATCAAAGAAAAATACAAAGTTACAGTTATGTCCTTTATAATGCAAAATAAAACATTTTGTCCTCGGCAAAATAGATTTTATATAACATCTAGGAATGGACCTAATACTCTTTTAGATGAATTATTTCCTGCAGGGAAAGAATTAGCGCTAGAAGTATATGAAAGAGTGGTGGCCAAGTAATCTTCATCGAGCCTATTGTTAATAAGTTAAACCAGATCAAGATGTGAAACAAGGGAGTGAATTGGTGCAAGAGAATTTGCATTCCTTGATACTTTCATCCTCGTCCTCTTAAATGTTGGTGAGCACATGCTTAAGATCCATAGCATGACCAAGGCTGAATGTAAGGGTAAGGCTCTATCCCTAGCTAGGGAGTCTGACACTTTATATATAATGACCACGAAAAAAATATAAAATTACAATTTTATCTTCTATACACTAAAGATGCACCAAGAAATTTAATGCACATAAATTTTCAAACTAACTTTTTACTTGATCAAAATTATTTGATTTTTTTTCATATAACTTAAGAACATCAATATATAATAGGATGAGAGCATATCAAACATTAGCCTCGATATGATCATAATCTCATGGGAACACATCAGACATAGAACTCAATATGCCCATAATCTCGATTTTCAATGTCAGCTCAAAATTTCACGCAAGCCCCTACCATAATTGAAACTTTTTTAAACTATAATAATTGATAAATGTGAACAGTTGATTTTGTTTAAGTAAATTTCAACCATTAAAGATAGTGACGGAATTACAGGCACTTAGGTACCTAAGTTTGATGGCAACTTTTTTGTAATAGTTCGACCCTAAATTGTATTTATTCATTTCATTAATCCATGTGATTAATTTCATCGCATTTAAATCATCATTTTCTTTGTTATTTCAATTGGCAAAATCTAATGGGCCCTCACCTTGCAATTTAAGTTTTTGTTTTTATCAAATCATTGATATTAGGCCTTGATATTTATGAATTAAGCGATTTAATTATTTTTATGATAATCAGAAACATTTTGAAAAAAAAAATTTTAAGATTTTGCAAACACGCTGGGTTTCAGTTCTTTTCTAAACCCGAGCCTATTTAACGCCAATTTCGGTCCACTAAGACTTGACCCTTTTTATTTAACTAATTACCCTTATTTAGCCCTTAATTATGCTTAGCAAAAAGTAGCTTTTGGAGAAGAGTTTCAACCATGTATTTATATTTGCCTAAGGTTCATTTTGAACCAATTAAATGCAAGTGACTTTCTCTCACCTCATCTCTCCTCCCTCTCTCTCTCTAACCCACGACCAGCAGCTCTCCCCCCCTTTTAGCTACCTTCCAACCACCAAATATCCACCACTTACCACCCCCAATGACCCCTCCCACTCCCACATGCATCAAGGATCTTTCCCAACTCTTGTTCAATCACAAAGTGAGTGTTCTTTTCACCCCAATGTTGATTTTTGTTTTTGATTCTTGATCTTGTTGGTTTTTGTTTCTTATTTTGGTTATTTTAGTGATGGATTATGCTATTTTTATGGTATTAAGACTCATCTTGTTGATGGATTATGGTGGAGTTGAAATTGGATGACGTTAGGGTTAGGGTTTCCTCTTGGTCATGCAAGCTTCTTGTTCAAGTGATGGTTATTGATTGTTTTATCCTTGTTTTTGCTTATCTTTTAATGTATTGAAGTTTATTATGGTGTTTATGGTGTGTTGAAAAGATGAGATTGAGTTCAAGTTGACCCAAAGTTAGGGTTTTATCCATGAATGCATGGTTTGGACTAAACTTGTGTTAAACTTGAGGTATGTGTATATGTGCCTAGAAAATGAGCTTTGTTGGATATGAATATGAAGTGAAATTGAGTGTGGTGCTTTTCTATTATGTTAGGATGTACCAAAGTGTGCTTACATGCTCTTAAGAAAGAGTTTAAATTAAGGATTGGTGTGAAAAGTGAGAGAATAACCTCAATCAGTGAGGCTGGAATTTCTAGAAAACCAGGACAGCCTTTGAAATGAAACTGGTAATAATCGGCCTAGCCAAAAATTATGATTTTTGCTGAGTCGATAGGTCAGTGTATTAGCTTCTCTTGAATCACATTAATCTGAAGTCTGTGGAGAAAGTTATGGTCACTTTACCAAACCTATGCAGGATGGGCTCAAAACTGACATGTTGATGTTCTAGCCCCATTTTAGGAACCTATCATGGGAATCATGTTTCATGTCCTCAATGAAAGTTTTAGGGGACTTCCTACGTTGTTTATATTGGGGTCTTACATCTCATTTTGAGGTCAGGAGTATAAGTTGTGGATTATTCATTCCGTACCCTCTTTACAAGCCCTTATACTCTAAACTTGCTACTGTGGCTTACCTCATATTTCTATGGTTTATATCGTCATCATTTTGGCTTAATCTATGAACTGGTTTGTAAGGTTCTTCATAAGCCAGTTTTATTTAAAGTTATCCATTATCAGAACAAGATCATTTCTGACCTCATGTTCCTATAATGATCTTTTGAATAGAATCAAGGCCTAAGCTTTCATTTTCTTCACTTTAGTGCATCTTATTCCTCTGTGAACTAGCATCTAAAACTTCCAGGTACGT
The DNA here is from genome assembly GCA_002740545.1 of Lophocereus schottii. Classification (NCBI taxonomy): domain Eukaryota; kingdom Viridiplantae; phylum Streptophyta; class Magnoliopsida; order Caryophyllales; family Cactaceae; genus Lophocereus; species Lophocereus schottii. The sequence continues at coordinate 78,622 of NCQV01063803.1, forward strand.
TCATTTCCTGTATCTTTTGTAATCAGCACGTATTTATCGAAATCATGATATTTTGGTAAGTACATCAATGAATCATTTCAATCAGTGCTTTATCACATAATTAGTGACCCCATCAGTTATCAGTTACAGGGCATTGCCCTCCAGCTATCTGCATGGCTTCAGGCCAGGTCCCTCAGTCAGCTTGACAAGTATACACTTATTCACGGATTGTAACAATTACTAAGGGATGCACTAGCAGATAATAATTGGCAATGCAGTTTTATATACATCTCATTCCCTGTTTTCAATCAAAATGAATCACAAGCGGGTCCAAATAACTTTTCAATGAATTTTTATCAGTGCATGGATGTATGTACTGAGCTTTGGCTCACAATTCGAAATATTTTTGTGGTTTGTTTTAGGAAAATGTTCAGCGAACCGCCCTCAGGCGGACAGGGAGGCTAAAGGTGATAAATGAAACGGGACCTTCCATGTCACTGGCGGTGTGGGAGAGTTAGGATGCTATCTTAGCACATTGTGATGTATTTTGGAGTTTCAACTATATATTCGAACTGAATTATGTATTTTGGTGCTACAACTGTACTTTTGGACCAAGTTATGTATGTTGCTGTAACCCTTAGGATGTAGATCCATTTCTGTATATAAC